>VUQH01021880.1:0-15884 GCA_015106775.1 Etroplus canarensis | reverse complement strand
TGAGGAACTCAGTCATTTGGGAGCAGCTCAGAGTAGAGACGCTGCTCCTCCACATCGAAAGGAGCCAGTTGAGGTGGTTCAGGCATCTGATTAGGATGCCCCCTGGACGCCTCTTATTGGAGGTGTTCCAGGCACGTCCCTCTGGGAGGAGACCCCGGGGAAGACCCAGGACACGCTGGAGAGACTATGTCTCCCAGCTGGCCTGGGAACACCTTGGTGTCCCCCCTGAAGAGTTGGAGGAGGTGGCTGGGGAGAGGAAAGTCTGGGCTTCTCTGCTCGAACTGCTGCCTCCACGACCCGGACCCCCGGAAAAGCGGTAGAAGACGAGACAAGACATTAATGAGCAGTTGAACAGATTTACCTAATAAGGTGGCCAGTAAGTGTATATCCTTACACTCTTGAATTTCCACTATGGGGATGAACAAAGTATCTTCTATCTTCTTCTGTCATCTATAGAAGTTTAGTTAGTGTTCAGGTGCAATCCACATATATATGATTGACATTATTGTTTGCATTGATTTTTTTTACTCTGACATGAAAACTATGGTTGTGGCCAGTACAATTAATAGTAAGATTAAGAATGAAAGAGTACATAATAATGCTTTACTATCACAGTACTTGGCCCACAATAACAATTGGATCAAAATACAGGAATTCTGCAATACGATTAGAACTGTGAGTTTGTACTTTTATTATCTTTGGCAAGGGGGTTATGTTTTTACCATCAATGGTTTTATGTGTTTGTCTGTGTCCAGTATAACTCAAAAAGTTATACAGTAAACTGTATCTTTGGCAGAGGGTTTACACCAGATGCCCTTCCTGACGCAACCCTCCACAGTGAGAGGGGCTTGTGTTCTTACCTGGAATTGAACCAGTGTCCTTTCACTTGTAAGGCAAATGTGTAAACCACAGCACTACAAGGGACAGCAATTCTAAAAGTTACAAGCTTGCTTAAATTACGTGTTTGGGGTGTGGTACAAGTAACAAGCATTTACATTTTGGAGGAGTTTTAAAAATGATTTTACCTTTGCAGGATAAGGCAAACCTGGCCCTGACAGAGGTCTCGCTGAGTGCTTCTAGTTATTCAATTTAAATATTGTGGCATTGTAATTTGTTAGCCCTCTGAGCAGCAGTTGCAAAGAAGCTCACACATGTTGAAGAAAATAGATTTTCCATCAACACAATGACAATGTGACAAATTAGATGCTTTTAGTTTTTTTATAACTGAAAATGTGTGACATCTATCTCACATGGTTGCGAGATAGATGGGAAAGTGGTGTTGTTTGTAAGTTTATAAGAAAACCACATCGTAACATCATTTTATTGCAAAAAAATAAATGTTTTGTATGTAAGTTTAATTTAATCTCTTAGAAAAATATGAGGCTTCCTAATGAATGTTCCCTTTCTCTGCAATATTCCTTTTGTTATTGCATGGCCCATTCTGCATGCCCATAACCTGTTAAGCCCAACAGACAGCGGAATTAATATTACTTCAGTAATTTTGGCAAACCAAAAATTAAAGACTTAATAGTGAAAGTCACTTTTGCATGATAGTCACTGCAGCACAATACCACTCAGTTTCTGTTTATTTATTTATTTTTGCTGTGAAACCACAAACGCAGCAACTGATATTTACAGTATGATTCTGGGTTGGTTAACCTACCACTCCAGGTTCCAAAGCGTCATTTTCAAAACAATTATCCCCTAACATCTTGGCAAAATAATAGTAATAAGATTAAATTAAGTTTCTTATGTAGGCTTCTGGGAATTATCAGCAAATTTTCTTAGAACAATCAGCCCAGTCTTTTATCAGGAAATCATTTCTCATTTCCTCCCAGCAGACCAAAGCTTGAGAGTTCTTATCATAATTTTTTTTTTAACTTTACATTCTGTTGCAACATGTTATGGGGATTTTTTAAATTATTATTGTTATTATTTTGCATAAGCATGTTTTCTTTATTGTTAGGCCAGGGATAATTAAAACTTAAATGTCACCTGGCAATGAAAAAACATGTTATTTAGGCCTGCAAAAAAATAATATGTAAGGTTTCAGTAAAGTATAGAGTGTCATCAAAACTGAAAAACTGTTAAGTACTTCCTCAAAGGTTTCACAAGAATGAGATGTGGTAAGTGTTAAGACTCACACGCACCAAGATACGCTGCACTGCAACACTGACCTGCAAACATCAGTCAGATCGGAAACACAATGGAAAAGGGAAAGTTGATTTACGAATTTGTGGAAGTGATCATTGCAGTTGGTTGCTGTCTGGGTAACATGTTGGTTATTTTGGCGCTCTGGACCAGTAAAAGCATTCATCAGCCAACCTTCTCCCTCATTGTCTCTCTGGCTGTGGCTGACTTTATGGTTGGATGTGTGGCTATACCATCAGCTGTGGTGGTGGATGGACGAGTTAAAACATCATTCAACACCTGTCTCTTCATCAGCTGTATGGTCATCCTGTTCACCCTCGTGTCAGTTCTGTGTCTGTTGGCTATTGCTGTGGACCGTTTCCTCCGGGTGTATGTCCCTATCAAGTAAGACTTTCTTTGCAAATATGCAAATGGAATGCCTAACCTTGGCTTTGAATCATAAGCATCACAGTAACATCATGAATTTTTTAAATGATTTTTGATTCTGTTTTTCATTTTTTGAAATTCTGCAATTTATCTAATCAGTAATGCTTCTCTTTATAGGTACAAAAGAACTGTAACACACAGACACTCCTGTCTTGTGGTAGCAGCATGTTGGCTCATTTCAATCCCTCTCAGCTTTACTCCCATGTTTGGATGGTACAACCATGAAACCTTGTCTAAGTCAGTCAATTCTACACGTGCCTGCCGGTTTATAGAGGTCATCCCATTGCCATACCTGGTTTATTTCAACTTTTTTCTTTGTACCTTGATACCTCTGTTGGTAATGACTGTTTTGTACAGCTTTGTCTTCTATACAATCAGAGGAAATCTTCGAGTGAAACCAGGTAATAGTGCCCAAAGCTCTCACAACTACCTAAGGAAAGAGAAACAGCTGGCAGGATCTCTGTCTCTGGTTTTGGCCCTGTTTGCCCTGTGCTGGCTGCCTCTCCACATACTGAATTGCATTCATTACTTTGGTGGACAAGAAATACCAGAAGAAGCTTTCTTTGTTGGGATTGTGCTCTCTCATGCTAACTCAGCTGTGAACCCAGTTGTGTATGCATTTAAAATACAAAAAATTAAGACAGGATATCTAAAGCTCTGGAGGCAGTATATTTCTTGTGGAGCAGAAAATCAGGTATCCCAATCAAGCCAGACGACAGACAACAAATCCACTAGTAACAATGACAGTGTGTCAAAAAACGAATGAAGGCGGACTTCTATGGGTTTTTTGGGGGGGGTTTTCTAAGGAATCAAATTTTATTGGCTATTGATAATTAAACAGTGTAAAACATGTGACATAATGGTAAGCCTGGATAAAACATTCTACTGTTTGGCTATTCATACACTGGATAGGTATTCAGTTGTAAATTTTGTGATATTAGCATCTTTAAAATGTGGAAACATACCATCTCAGCTTGGGCATTTGCCATCCTTGTCATCGTTACTGGTAACCATAACACTTCGGTTCATCTCATTTTGGCCAAATAAGGGGCTAAAATAATTAAAGCTCCCACTTTTCAGCCAAAGCACTGAATATTTGATCATTGATACTGCTAAACCTCTGGGGTACAGCTTTGGTGTGTATTGATACAAATTTGTACACAACTCTAGTTATGAGCACTATAATATGCTACTATAATATATTATTTTTAGTACCTTGTGTGCTTGCATGTCTTTTATATGTGGGTAAGCACATGTATGTCTGTCTGTATTGCAAAATCTTTTGCAGAAGAACAGGCCAACTTCCACTTGTCTTAAGAGCTGTAGTTTTTGCTCTGAGTTTCATATCACTGTTTTATATGTTTCTGTTCAGCTTCAGTTCAGTTTTCATTTCAACAGGTGTGCTTTTTGTTGTGAATAACTTCTTACACTAAAGCATTGGTTCACAAACTTTTTCTGCAGAAGCAGAACATAGAGACTCTGCACAAGAAGAGCACAGAGACACTGCGGGGGGATCATGGGTTACCAGGAAAAATATGCAGTGAAACTGAGCTGAATAAATATGATTGACAGCTGATGCTGCAGTGTTAAAATTTATTCCACTTCATAAAAAATCAGATCAGTGGGTGTTTCCCAATTCTTTGTACATTAATATCGTAAATGTCACACCGCCACCACCATTTAAAGAAAGATAAGTCAGTACTGGCTTTACAAGAATAGCATTTATTGTAGAGCTTTACAGATATTTATATTTTGTGTTTACAATGTCATTATTGCATGTTTTAATATTAAAACAAAGTATAAAGAATAAACTTTAAAGATTTTATTGTTTGTAATATTATTATTATGTTTACCCAATAAACTCAGAACTAACTAAATAAAGTATTCTGTCACACATAAATAACAAAGCCCACCTAAAATCTTTTGCTACTATTAAACTAACTGCTTTTGGATATTAAATGTAATGAAAACAAATCTAAACCATCCATGTCAGTATGCAGATTGTCATACACTGAAATTTGCCACCAACTCAAAACAATTAATTCCTCATTGTGTTTTGTACATCGGACTCAGCTGGCACGAACTTTCTTTTCATCACTCCTGTGACTTTTTTCAGTCATTTAGCCATTTTAGAAAATGTTTCCTCATGTGTTTGCTACCATATTTTAAAGAAATTGTTTTGAAATAATAACCATAGATCACGCAGGGGAAGAAAGCTTGAAGTTCTCCTTTTGTGTATAATGCTTGCATCTTTGGTTAGTTTCTCATTAGGTGTGATGTTATTGTCCCATTTCATGAAGTGTAAATCCAGCAGGTCATTGCCTATTCTGCTTTTATGAAACTGTGGTATTATAATAATTGTAAAAGAAATTGTTATGTGCTCATGAAGTCATACTGGGAATAAGATGGCTAATATTTGCTCACTGAGTTGGCATACAGATGCATTCCTTAACATATGTACATTGTCATATTTGCACTGAATTACACTTACAACTTAGTTCTAAACAAACCTCTCAAATGAAATTTAGTTTAAACATCAGATGCACACAATAAAGATCCCTAAGCTCATTAGGAGAGCTATGTTGGTCTTTTTGCCACAAGATGGCATCAGAGTGGCTCCTTCATACATAGGTCAGTGAGTGAGCTTCATTCCAAGCACTCATTGTACCTCTCAAGGAAGGTAATAGGCTGTATAGTTATCACCCAAATAGGATTTAGTCCATCCCACAAACTATACAACCTACTACCTCACCTTGCTAGGCTCAACTTCAAGCACAAATGAACAGCCTTAAGAACAAGACTTTGGTCATTATTTACCAATTAGGAAAGGTGGTCAGTGTAGAGAAGTTCCACAGGTGCTTCAGATAATTACATTATAGCTTTAGTTGTGACTCTAGCTGCCTTTCCATAGGTGTGAATTGGATTATTTATTAAGTATTTACTCAGTCTTGCATTCCTTTATCCATGGAGCTTCTCGTGTGTACAGGCTTTGGCATCACCGCAGATTAACCTGTTTCCTTAGGAAAGACAGTAGATTGTATAGTTATCTCAAAAGGAGGACATAAACCCCACAACTATTCAATCTACTACCTCAACCTTAAGGACAGATAGTTTTCAGGTAGCAGCAGAGACTTGTTAGGCAAACTGTGAGACACAAAGAGACAGTATATGAGATTTTAGATGTCTGTTTTCAAACAGATACAAACAGTGACTGAGACATTTTGCAGGCCTAAATGTGATAGTGTTAGCACGTAGTTAGTTTTTCGGTTCTAGAACTTATGCACACTGTAACCCATGCTGTTTTAAATACACCCCCTGCTGTTGAATGAGGTGGTAGCAGATTTATCAGAGATTACCTTAGAAGTACTTTCATCTCTAAATCCAAGCTGCAAAGGCTTGGTTTGCTAAATTACTTTTAAACAAGTTATATACTGTATCTGACTACTTGCTTTGGACAGGGCAAAATTATTTGACCACTGGTAAAAAGTGACATGATAGATAATTTACACTGTGCAATAGCATGCGGGAAATGGGGAAAAGAAACACCACTTTGTTAATGATCTGCACATCGAAGAAAAAATGCACTTCTTTCACAGCAGAAAGTGTAGCAAATTGACCAACCCTGCAAGATAAACAGTACTTGAATTCATAAAACCAATTAGTACATAAAGAAAGGCAACGGTCCTAAAAACTGGTTTAATCCAAAACTTGGCTTAGGTCTTTCTAGGAAGACTTCAAAACAATTAGACAAAAGTAGTTCAGTCTAGTCATGTCTTTCCCTAGTTCATTTCCCTCCATCTCTACAACAAGAAAGTAATGCATAGCAAAGAAAGAAAAGTGGCAGTTACTCAGCCATTTTAAGGAGTTGTTTGGCACCTGTGCTTAACATCTGTGATGCAACCTGTTAATTGCCTTCTATCCTTGCTATCCCTGTCAATAGACTTCTATAAATAATGGTTTAGAAAATATTAAGGGTAATGTAAAGGAACTGTTTGTTTATATATTATTTAGAGGGTTTACTTTTTCAGTTCTTAAGTGTATGACTAAACATACACTTGGGTGGGAGTGGGGGGTTGTTTAATACAGAAACAGAAGGTTTGACTTCACAAAATTGCCCTTTTTGCTCAGTGTGAAAGCCAATTTAAGTCCATTGAAAAGGAAGTTTGTTTACTGTGCCAGCTGGAGTCTGGGACACAAGCTGGGCGGAGCCATCCAGATCCAGACAGAACCATGCTTTGGTCAAAACTACTGAGCCCAGACACCGTTATGGTAGCTGACCAAACCATCCAAAGGCTGGAACACTTTGCATAAATTACCATGTGAACGATGGCTGCTGAAAAGCAGCTTGGCTGCTCATTAACATTCTGAATTCCTCTTTGGCCCAATTAATGCCAACAATGATTGAAATGTTTTGGCAGCTTGTGCGGCTGTGGTGACAGGGCATGCTCATTGGGGCATCAGAGAATGAGAGCCCTTAACTGAGATGATGAATTAATCAGATGTGAAACGGGACTAGATTCTTCTAACTGACTGGCCAGTGCAGAGAAGATGGAGTGAAAACAGGAACAAACTACATTTGTTGTGGTGACAGAGTGTCACTATGTGATTCCCTGGTGAAGCATTAACCTTTGAAATAATATGCTGGTTGGATTGACACCCTGTTATCCATCTTACAGTATTAATGTAATGTAAGTTGCACCAAAGAGGCAATATGACTCAAAAGTTATTTAAATGCTGGAGTATGGGCCATCCAGTTAGCATACCACGTCACCACATTGCATTATATAACATGGTTGATGTGAGATGCGACTCACGTCTTTTCTCAGAATAATCCCATCGTAAAATTCAGTATTTGAATTTTTTTATTGGAGGGGTCTTACCTGTCTTGATTTGATTATTACTGACTTGTTGCCAAGACTTCTGATATAAGTTGTAATTTAGCTGTACCTCCCTTAAGAGTCCATTAAAGTGGATGGCGAAAATGGAAAGAACTGCACAGAATATTTCTGTCTTTCTCTTTTTTTTAACACCCGGAAGTGACGGTTTGACAGTCATACTGTATCCACAAGGTGCCGATGAAAAGAAAATGGCTGCTCTGTTGTTCATCCATAACTTTTATGTGAGACTAAGTCAGAACAATCAGCAATGCAATCAACATATTGTTGACACAGTTACTCCCCTTTGCCTCAGGAATACATGCCCAGAAGAGCTCATTTTACAGCATTAAAGGTCCAGCTTATTAAAAATATGTGTTGTCAAATGTTGTCTTGAGTATTTCGGAATATAAAGGCATAAAAAAATACCCATTACAAACTGGCGCTGGTCCATGATGATCTGCGGAATATGGGGGACGACTGTCGGGGACTGATCTTGGTTCTCTTATGCGGCTCCCTCCAATATTTGATGCCAAGAAATGGGCATTGTCTGCCTGCCAAGCTGAATCTCAATGAGACAAAAGTGGGTAATGCTGTGGATGCAGCATGGCAGAACCCATCACTGAGGGGGGAGGAGAGTGTTGGCAGCTAAGCAATGAGAGGGTGCCATGTCAGAGAGGGGGTTTGATACCACACACTAAGGTATCGTGGTGTAGCTTGCTACCAGATGCTTAGTCTGTTGTCTGTGCAATATGAGCGAGGTGTATACATGTAAAGACAGGTCAAATTTTCCATAAGATTACTTTGCCCATATGTTGAACATATTTATCTTTTGCACAAGCCTGAGGTCTTTAGGCTCTGTGATGCATCCTGATCCTGTTTAAACTTAAGTAAGGAGGTTATATCATCTGGTAGGCAGTAACTGTCAACATCTTGATGTTTTCATATCAGAAAAAAAATTCCAAGTTATTAATTTTAACTGGATCCAAAATAACTGAATTACTCTGTGTTTCTCACAAAAAGCACTTGCTAAATGAATTTAAAAAGAATAATTTTATAATTTCACCTTTTCCATTTTTCCCCCGAAGAGGTCGCCACAACAGATGAATCCACATATGTAATTTAGCAGATTTTTTTTTAATACCGGATGCCCTTCCTGATGCAACCATCCCATTCATCTGGGCTGGGAAGCGGCAGTAGGAGTACAATGGCTTGTGACCTCCAAGGCTAGGCTTGTGTCTCTTCCCAATTGCAGAGCTTTTGTATGTTAGGGAAATGTTTAAACCACTTCACAATGGAAACACATTATCCAGACTGCCTATAAACTGATATTTAATGACACTGGTTACATTTAAGTTACTATGTATACTCTTTTCACTGATTGTGTCCATAATATTCCTATACAGAATTTCTAGGCACAGCCAAGAGGGGGGAGATTTCAGTGATCTCTGGATCTTGTCTCTGCTTTTAGAAGATGCTGTTCTGTTGGCTTCATCAAGTGATGGCCTTCACCTTCCACTGGGGTAGTCTGACTGGGATGAGAATAGGCCCCCCAAGTCTGAGGCCATGTTTATCCCAAAATGAAGTCAATCTACCATGAGCTGTGGGTAGTGACTGAAAAAATGAGATTTCAAGCACATGCAGAAAGATTTACCTTCCTCTGAAGAGTGTCTGGTTCTCCCTTACAGGCAGGATGAGGAGCTTGGTCATTCAAGAGGAGCTCAGAGGAGAGCACATTGAAACAAGCTAGTTGAGGTGGTCCAGGCATGTGACTAAGATGCCTGCATTAAAGATCTTGGGCATTGCTTTGGCATCCACTGGCTTAAATGGAGACATATTTATCTGTGCTCTGACAGTGTAGAAGGTGACTGCTTTTATTGGGGACACCACTATAATAGTACAGGTGTTCTGGGAGGGCCTTTCTATGCTTGCCCTTCCTCAAGATCTACAGGCAGTTCAGGCCCTGCTGTAATATCCATCTTGATTGCCTTCATGGGAATCCTGCATGCTGTCGTAGGGGGAAAATGCACCAACTATGTTGAAGATGAGACAACCAAGAGTAAGATAGCCTTTTCCTCCTAAAAAAGCAATTGTCCTTTCTTATACCCTTTTATTTTGAATCTTGCTGATGTGAGAATTGTGCCATAATGAACCAAATATTGTGGCAGAAGCAGTTCTTATGTCCACTGAACAACACATGTAATCTGTAGTTCTGATAGGAAAGGGGCTGATTCTTGACAGCATATCAGAATATCATTAGACTGACTCTAGTTTTTGAGTTTCTGGCAAAACCTTCAGTAGTGAAGAAGCCTCTATAACAAATGCAGCATGCACAGATCCCAAGGGCATTTCGCGTGGACTTTAACTTCTCTCAAGACTGAGCTTCTAAGATCAGAGTGGCCGCTTTTAAGATAACATATACACTGCTTCTCCACTGACGTAATGTTGGGTTTATAACATAAAATAACCCCGCCCATTTAACACATTAGAAATCCTCTTTACTCTTGTTTTTTTTGGTCAACCTATTTTGCACTATAACAATTAAAATGCAGTAAATTCTGGCTGTTTTAAAAAGGGTACTTGACAGTTGTGTTCTAATAAAAGTGCAGTCTATCAAATGTATCAAGATACTGTTGAAAACTTAAAGCATGGCTATTTTAGATGGTATTTCAGTAACACTTCCCCTGAGGGAAAATTGACCATTAACCATGGAGTACACTAAAATAACATTCTACATCACTGCTAAAAGGCTGGTGCTGACAACTTGTACTTTTAAAATATTTTCATCTAATGTGAAGTGAAGTGCCCAGCGTGGGTTTGTTTATTTCGTGGTGTTTTATTACAGCAATGAGGCTAGAAGACTAATGTCAGTGGTTCATATTTTGTTTCAGGCTGGGGAGGTTTCCTCTTTCTATAACTGAAGGCCATGTGCATGTTGTGCTGTACTTACTACTCAGTTAAGTACAGCTTCACAGATGGATCTTTATATATACACATAGTGACATTCTCAAGAGACCTGGGTAGAGACTTAGAAAGTACTTTTTAATGTTTTTTTGTTGTCTGCTTGATATTAGTACAGTGAGTGTCTCTGAATGTAGATGATCACACGACAATGTCTGAAAGTTTGGGTAAGAAACTATTGTTATATGTGAATCTATCCTGTCACAGGAACCCCACCAATCTGATATTTCACAAATATTAAGACAAATGCTAATATGATAGCAAACCATTAGGACCATCCAGATGGCTCGCTCATGGCTCTTGCCCATACAGTCATGTAAAAAAGAATGCTGAGATTACTGAGAGAAAAGTGCACCCTTACTTTTTCCACAGGAATTAGAAGAGTAAGTAGCAGACAGGTATTGTTAATCAAATATACTTTATTAATCTATCATCAGTCAATGTGACTACCTCTGTAAAAGCAAAAATTTTGGCACTTTGCTGGTCTGGAGCATTCAGGAGTGTGTTAACACAATGACACAATCTTCCCAGGATTGGTTTATCAACAAATTCACCCCAAGGTCAGACTGTGCAATGCTTTGCAAAAAACCCAAGAGCTACATCTCAGACTCTGCAGACCTCAGTTAGAATGTTAAATGTTCAAAGTTCATGACAGTGCAATTTGAAAAAAACTGGAACAGTTGCCAGGAGAGAGTCTTTACTCTAAAAAGAACATGAAAGCATGGCTTAGGTTTGCAAAACTGCATCTGAACAAACCACGCTATTTCCAGAACAAACAAGTTTGGTGAAAACCAAACACAGCGTATCAGAAAAAACACCTCATACCAGCTGTCAAACATGGTGTTCTAGGGGTATTGATTTGGGCTTGTTTTGCCATTGCAGGACCTGGGCATCTTGCAGTCATCGAGTCAATCCTGAACTGTATACCCAAGTATTACAGAGACAAATATGAGGCCATCTGTCCAGCAGCTAAAGTTTGGCCTAAACTGGGTCATGCAACAGAACAGTGATTCCAAGCACACCAGCAATCTACAACTGAATAGCTAAAAAAGAAAAGAAACAAGGTGTTGCAGTGATTCAGTTAAAGTTCAGACCTCAACCCAAATGAAATGCTGCTGTAGGACCCACAGAGAGCTGTGCATAAACGAATGCCTGCATTGAACTGAACCAGTGTTGTAAATAACAGTGGGCCAGAATTCTTCCACAACCATGTGACAGCCTGATAAAACCACAAAGAAAATGATTACTTGAACTTATTGCTGCTAAAGGTGGTTCTACAAGCTACTGAATCATGGGGTGTACTTAGTTTTGCACAGAGCTGCAGAAGGCCTTGTGGAAACTTCCTTTTTCAGATGAGTGTAACTTGACTGGTTTCAAGTGGTAGTCTGTATAAGACGGCTGTTGCCTAAACAGTAGGAAATGCTGTTTATAGCCCCAAATCAGTTTTCTTTAACAGGAGGAGCAGAATGTGTGCATGTAGCATGACTAGATAAAAAAACAGCAGCAGAAAAGAGACTTTGATCCTGATAACCACAGAGTAACTCATATCACGGGGAGGAGAGAAACACAAATAGCAGAGGATATGGCTTTCCAAACAACATGTCATCAAGCAGCAAAGCAAGTTCATTTGAGGAGAACTTGGGGGGAGGAGGAAATAAGTTCATTTTCTTTCTCTATGTCTTTCTGCCTATCCGCTGTGCTCCCTCCCACTTTTTTTCTTCATTCAGCCTTTCTGTACAGTATGCAATAAACTGTGGTGATCATACACTCAACACAAACCTCGAGAGCTGACTCAACTGAATGCAAACAAAACCACACGGCATATGCCAAAATGTTTGGAAAGTCATTTCCCTTAAATTTAATTCATTCAAAAGCATATGTCCAAAATGCAGATTTTTTTCTTTTTTTGCAGATTTACTAACTTAAGCTATTATTGTTTCTTTGAATAGTTTTTAACAAACATACAAAAACAAACCACATTGGCTTGATCTGAAACGGAGTGGTGTAATCTTAAATACAAGCCCCTTCATGTATAGTACAGTGCTTGCAACAGATGGATCTGGTTCATACTGGTTTTGGAGCAGGCCTATCAAAAAGCAGTAATCAAGAAAACTTTATTATTAATCTAGTTTTACCCTGTGATTAAAAATCACAGATTTTTTTAATATCCATGTAGGACATGTCTACATTTTGCGAAAAAATGGATAACAGTGGACACAGTACAGCTAGGGGAATTTTTGATGTTTCCTCTGGCTGCACAATTTGTGCATCTACGCAGCAGTAAGTGAATCGCTTAAAAAAAGGATGAAACTCCTTTAAAATACAGTGAAGTTCCTGTTTGAAATATGGGGATAATAATCACTTTTTGTGGGGTGAAGTTTGCTTGTTTAAACGTTTGGAGTTACAGTGTCTTTAGGTTGTGACTTGCTGTAAAATATTCCAAGATCTTGCTTTCTACTGCAGTTTTGTACTTTAAGAGGCAGTAACGCCATCGTTAAAATGTCTTTTTACTTGAGGCCACGTGTTTCAATCAAACAGTGCTACATAAACAGTCTTCTCATTTCTGTAAGTATAAACAAGAGCTTTGGTTGTAATGCATTTAGCAGAAGAAACAGTGGTATTTGAAACAAAATCCCAACTCAGTAATGGTAAAGATTTAGGCATTGTGTTCGGTGCAAGAAAATCAGACACGTGTACAGTGTGGAAGGTGACAGCATAAGAAGTGTAAAACTGCAGACATGAATAAAGGGAGACTTAAGTAGAAAGAGGAATATCAAGGCCCAAACAGAAGCATAATCAAAAACAAGAAATACCTGAGGATTTTTTTTCTCAAGATCAGGCTAGCGTTCACCCACAATGAGGCCATGGTGGCGACGAAAAACAAAGGCAGTTTAGAAAGGAGTCAAGAACACTTTTCCACATCCCTCTCTTTCGTCTGCAAGACGAGGGAAAGGCTGAGTAGTGTACCAGCAAGCAACCCCACTCGAACAGGGGCTGGGGCTTGAGAGCAGTTTTTGGGCCATGCCCTCCTCTCTCCCTGCCCACTTTTGCCCTACTGCCAAGAGGGGAGAGACAGTAGGAGAAAGGGAGGCAGGAAAAGAAATCATGAAGTTACAGTATTTTTCTTACATAGTTCCACAATATATACAAACTCCATGTGGCTTAGAATTTAACAAGTAAACTCACCACATTAAACAGGAGCAGCAATATGAAGTGTAGATTCTGGGTCATCAAATAAACATCTCACTTGACTGTAGGATTAGCAGCTGGGAGAGGAGAAAGGACCGGAGTGAAAGAGACAGAGATCTAAGCTTGGGCAAAGAAATCAGAAGTGAGTACTTACATGCTGTCTTGTAGCAAAGCCAAAAGGTTTGACAGATTTATCTGCAGTTGGCCAAAACCTTCAGTGCCAGATATTCCTGAAGCATTTCAGAGCAAATGAGTTAAAGCCTTCTCTTGGAGCTGTGCAGTAAAACCTTTTGTCAGCAGTTGGCACCATTCCCAGGTAGTACATGCCTCACAGTTCCCATTTTCGTAGTCGCTCAGGACGTCTTTAGTTGTTCTGCACCTGCCTGTGTTTTTATTCGTATTCATTGCACAGCAGCAAAAACAGTTTTCACCCCTCGGGTTCTGATTTAATTTTATTGTAGGTGTGAATAGAAGCCACTGTTTACTGTCAATGGAGCCGACCAAATGCGTAATCTGGAATGTTTACCACAATACATCCTCAAGTAACAAACTGTATCATGGAGCGTTGAGGCAAAAATAAGGGCAACAGTGAGCACCAATCTGTAAGAACAAAGAGATTCAAAATAATGCTGCATGTGGATCTTCAACAAGAAATGAAAATCACTCTGATAATCCAATGTTTGAGTCCTGAATAGAGAATAGAGATTTAATTTTCAAGTGTGTCCCAGCCAAGTGCTATAGACAATCATCTGTGTCTTTCCTCAGGCAATATCCAAGACAGCTTCCAGAGTGACGTCACAGTCTTCATTTTTGAGTTATTAATTTCTTACATGTACTTTAAATCCTTTATCTCGTAATGCAGCCTTCCTTCCACAGCATTGCTGCTGATAATCTTCAAGAATATGTATATTATCAAAGAAAGCAAGCATCATTCATTTTTTATATCTCAGGTAGGCTGAAGAAGAGGACAGGAACTATAAATTCCCTGTACAGATCTCACTCTGTGTCTTTCACTTCCTGCTCACGAGCTTGTAAAAGTTTCAGCTGCAAAGATTTGGGCCAGCCTCCATTGGCAACGTTTCAAAAGAGTTCTGCCTGTTTCAGAAGAACAGCGGGGACAAATCTGTGAGGAGAGCCCTGTCTTTTTGCACTCTCTCCCACCGCCTGCTCTCTCTTGGGGGCTCAGGGCAGTGACCGCTCTCAGGACTTTTACTCTGCTCTCAGGGTAATGTCAGCCCGTGCCAGCTCAGTCCTTAAAGGCAGCAGTACATCTGTTAGAGATCCACGGTGGTTTGGATCACTCCAGCAAGCCTGGTCTCTATCACAGACACCCAGAGAATAGGAAATGCAAGCAACAGCACTATTTCCTGGATTCTTTGTCCTACATTTCAGATGTGTGCCGAGCTCTCACGAGGCTCAGCACTGCTTGTGTTACAGTTCACACAAGCTCCTGGCTGCTATGCCTGTTTTTTCTGCTCTGAGTGGCTCAGAGATTCTCATCTAACCCTCCAAATTGCTTTTCTCTCAAGAATTTACAGGACTCAAACTGAATTTTTTTGTGTAATTTTTATACAGAATGATAGCTTATGTTCACATGCAGGAAAATTGAACAGTGGTTTTGCTAATGCACAGTAACTTTACTTTCAGTAATGTTTTTCTCATGTTCCAAAAGTAAGCTCCAGGTTTTACAGTTTGCTTCTGATTTTGCTAAACCTCTTTGAATACATTCTCTCTGTGGACTGTCAGGGGCATTTGTATCACACTGTGCTCTAACATTAATTTAATGAGAGGACTACATTCTCTATATTTTACCACATCTACATGAACATTGGGTCACAACTTTCTAGATTCTGAACCCTTTGCTAATACACTCATAGCACTTTTGTAACCTTTTGTTATCTGTACTCCAGAAACACACTGACCCTTCACACAGCTATCTGTATAATAGAAAGGCTGTAAAGATCACATAACCCACTGTAAGCTATAACACCCTTGAGAAATGATTGCTTCTTCTCAGGGTATAGAAAAACATAGTTGTTTCCAACATTTACATTAAGCAGCATAATGTCCCTGCAGCGAGCTGCCAGAAAACCCCAAATACAACCCAAATTCCAGAAAAGTTGGGACGTTTTTTAAATTTGAACAAAATGAAAACTAAAGGACTTTCAAATCCCACGAGTCAATATTTTATTCACAACAGAACATAGATAACATAACAAATGTTTAAACTGGGAAATTGTACACCTTCATCCACTAAATGAGCTCATTTCAAATTCGATGCCT
>VUQH01021877.1:6712-20530 GCA_015106775.1 Etroplus canarensis | reverse complement strand
CCACTACACAACACAGACACATTCTACATACAATATCTAACATATGCAATATGAAACTGGTCAAGGAGTCACAGGTAGGAATGACTTCCTGTGGCGTTCTGTGGAGCATCGTGGTGGAATGAGTCTGCTGCTGAACGTGCTCCAGCACACTACAGCATAGAGGATGGCAAGAGCTACCACAGACTCACAGAGCATCCTGAGCAAAGTCCAGCAGATACTGAAGGACGTGAGTCGTCTCAGAAAATAGAGCTGCTCTGTCCCTTCTTGTGGATGTCTTCTGTGCATTTAGTGAAGTCCAGTTTATTGTCAGTGTGAACACTGAGGTGTTTGTAGTCCTTCACTACCTCCACACAGACCCCATGGATGGAAACAAGGGTCACTGGTGTTTTGGTCCACAGCCAGTTCTTTAGTTTGATTTGAACTGAAATGAATTGAATTGAACTGAATTGAATTGAATTGAACTGAACTGAATGATGAACTGGATGAGCTACTATAACATTCACACTCTGGTTTCACTAGCTATTGCTAACTGTTCTCCCTGTGGAGCTTGTAGGGGGGCTGTTAGTGCACCAATTAAGCAGTTTTCACAGGATGCTGATGAGAGCGCTGAGAGGAAATCAAAACCTTTAAATTCAGGGCCATAAAACTATAGTATTAAGTTGATTGCTGGTAAAAACTGTACAATGGACTAGGTAATCATTATCAGTGAGTTTTTCACATTTCACATTTTTAGTTGAACGGCTGTTACTGAACGCAGCTGCAAAGAGCCGGCTATTTGCTCGCCTCACTTTTTGCTCCGCCCTGCTGCCCGAATTTGTGCCCTACCAATGTCAGGTAAACTGAAACCAAAGCTTCAACGTGTCACGGCGCGTGCAATTTTTCACGATCTTTTACAGTGTGCAGTTGGAATATCCCAAGATTCCCTGGTGACGATAGCAGCTGATTATCATAATCTGTAACTGATTGCACTTTGAAAGAACTCTTTCAATTCCTATATGAGGGTACCATTCCCCAGGCACTTGCACTACACCATCAACTCCCATTCATTACATTCTACAAAGCGGCACTTCAGTAATAATCATTTATAACCCCAACCACTGAGAGCTCTGAATATACGGCCCTGATCAAAAGCCAACGCTGAACATCAAACGGGCTCATTCACTTGTAAGTCTGGCTGTAAATTAGTGAGACATTATAGCATGCCAACGCTGGTGCCAGGGACAGGAGCAGGGACAGGATTTTAGACTAACAAGACAGTTATGGGAAGTGATGACAGCAAGCTGGCAAGTGCCATTACTCTCGAGCTGCGACACCATTCATCTCCATAAGACAGCTGGCAAACAGCTGAAAGCTAAGAGAAACACTGACAGGGTTAAAATGTCTCATCACTCACGAACGCGGTGCCATGCATTCGCTTAATTTCACTTGGCGTTAGAACACCGTGCAGAAAAGAGAACGGGCGCGTTATTCACTCCTGCTGACATAATATGAGGCTAAAAGGAGCGGTGCACGACACAGGAAACATCCCATCATCTTGTCCTTTTTGGAAAGTGTTCGGTCTCCATATTAGAGGAGCTGTCTGTGTTTTAATTCGCTGCCCAGCTCCACACTCTGCCAGCTCAAAGCCTATGGCTCAAACTTGCAGCCCTGTGGGCAAAAAAAAACTAAGCATTATCAGAAATTCCTAACAAAGCACTTTCTGCAGTAGGACTCAGCAGCACGCATAGTTAAACTCAAGGGGACAGTTTCTCTTAAAAGCTCTTGTACCAGCGCCGGCTCTTTCTGCAATTTGGGAAACACAGTTTTCAAAAGAAATTGGGTCATGGTAATGGCAGAAGAACATGGCATGTATAAAGGATTGGCCCCTGGAGAGACGAGCAAGAGGAGTCAAGAACAATGGTGTCCCGCTCAGACAGGGCCGCGCTTCACTGCTCTGTCGGGGCTGTAACAGCAAAGTCTCGGGTTGTGCGAGTCCCGTATTCTCCAGCCCACCTCGCTGTTTCCCCCCCACGATCGGGTGGTGCGTATCATCTCAGGGCAGCGATTGGGTGATCCAGGGTCATTTCATAAACAAATAAAAGGCTTAAAGTGTTGCTGCTTTTCAGCATGAAAAAAAAAGTTTTGTTTTTTTTTTGGTGGTCATGTGAAAAACCAGGGCACTTGGAAAATGTGTCTGATGCCGTTATTCTGCGTGGCTAGTCATATTTGCAAGATTTAAATTACACAAGAAACAAAAAGAGAGAGAGCGAGAGAGAGATCCAAGGCACTCAAAAAATCAGATAAAGAGCCTTTATTCTGCTCAGCTGGCCACTGTGAAGTTTTTAACTTGCAGTTATGAGCGCACAAACGGATGCTGAGGCTTTTTAATATGTTTTTGCGGCGCCTCAAATCCTTCTTTTGTTTAACGTCATGAAAAACAAGCCTTAGGGAGGCACGAGTCAAGGATATTATAGAAAGTAGGTGGTTAACGGTTGAAGGCCCGCTCTCTAACGGTCCTACAGGATGTAATAACATTTACTGTACGGTTAGCTCCACAAGTTTTGTAGTGTCTCCTCTGCACACCTCCACAATGGGTTTTAAATCAAACAGTCAAAATGTGATCCAAGTACAGACTTTCAGTGCAAAACAGACTGTTTAAGAATTACAGCCATTTTTTTATACACAGGCTCAAAAGTAATGGAACAAGCCAGTGTATTTTGCAGTGCTGGTCCTGAGCCCGGGTAAATGGGGAGGGTTGCATCAGGAAGGGCATCTGGTGTAAACGCTTTGTCAAATTAAATATTCGGAAAAGTGTAAGTGTGGAGGTGAGAGTAGGGACATTAAATGCAAGGACTGTGACTGGTGAAGGGAGACAGCTGGCTGATATGATGGAGAGAAGGAAGGTAGATATATTGTGTGCAGAGACCAGGTGGAGGGGAAGCAAGGCCAGGAACATCAGAGGTGGATTCAAACTGTTGAGAAGAGCAAGGCTGCGATGGTTTGGACATGTTCAGAGGAGGGATAGTGGACAAAGGATGTTGAAGATGGAGCTGACGGGCAGGAGGAATAGAGGAGACCACAGAGAAGATTCATGGATGAGGTAAAGGAGGACACGCAGAAGGTTGGTGTGTCAGAAAAGTGTCAAAGGGATAGGGTTAGATGATCCACAGTGGAGACTCCTAACAGGAGCAGCTGAAAGAAGAAGAAGAGCTGTCAATAATCAGATGAAAATTCTTTGCAGTCAATGACTGCCTGGAGTCCAGAACCCATGGACCTTATCATATGTTGAGTTTCCTCCCTTGAAATGCTCTGCCAGGCCTTTACTGCAGCTGCCATCAGTTGCTGCTTGTTTGCGGCTGTCTCTTCCTGCAGTTTTAACTTCAGTAACTGAAAAGCTGCTCTGTTGGGTTATAATTGACCCAAGATGGTGAGGTATATGTTTTCATTGGCGTTTGTCTGTTTGTCTGTGTGCAAAATAACTCAAAAAGTATATTTTTTATGGATTCAGCTTCATAAAAGGAAGAGGTGGTTAAATTTTGGGAAGAATCGGGTGATGGGATCATGAATTTATAATTTAAATGTGATCGACTCCAGGGTGAACAGTCTCCATTTTTCTAGTTTAATTTAATTTTATTTATATAGAGCCAATTCACAACAAAAGTTGCCTTAACCCTAGTCCTGCCAGCTATACGACCAGCTAGACGACCGGCAGTGAATGAAAGCACTGGAAGTGATCAATATATAGACAACGGGCAGTACACGAAACTTATCTGGGACAGCAATATATTGAGGTCCGGTAGGTCCAGGTTAAGGTGCTTTATGCTGTAAGGTAAAGACCCTACAGTATTATGGAGAAAACCCCAACAATCAGGTGATCCCCAATGAGCAAGCACTTGGCGACTGTGGGAAGGAAGAACTCCCTTTAACAGGAAGAGACCTCCAGCAGAACCAGGTTCAGGGAGGGGCAGCCATCTGCCTCGACCGGTTGGGGGTGAGGAGAAAGAGAAGAGAGAAAGGAGAGCAAAGACAGACATGGACTATGGGAGAGGGAAGACATTAATGACATGCAGCAGCAGCAGCAAATAAATACATGGGGAGTGAAAAAAGGGTGGGTGGAGTAGAAATGCCCAGGTGACTGACTGAACATCCCATTTCTTTGCCTTGAGAAACTCTTGGGTTGCTTTTGCAGTTTGCTTTGGCTCATTATCCGTTTGCACTGTGACGCTCCATCCAAGTTTTGCAGCATTTACCTGAATCTGAGCAGAGAGTAGAACGCTGCACACCTCAGAAGTCATCCTGCTCCTTTTATCAGCAGTCACATCATCAATGAACACTGGTGATTTGGTTCCACTGGCAACCAACCATGCCCATGTGGTAACACGGATTCCACCACGTTTGACAGATGAGGTACTGTGCTTCTGATCATGATCTGCTCTTTCCTTCCCTGTAGTTTTCTCTTCCCATGATTCCAGTACAAGTTCATCTTGGTTTCATCTGTCCTAGGAATTCTTTTTCCAGAACTGGGCAGGCTGCTTTAGATGTTCTCTGGCAAAGTCTCATCTGGCCTTCTTTTCCTTGAGTGTGGCCAGTGGTTTGAAGAAGAAGCCAGTGGTTTCAAGCTTGTTGTAAACCCTCTGTATTTACATTCATGAAGATGTCTCTTCATTGTAGACTTTTACAATGGCACGCCTACCTCCTGTTCTTGACTTGTCTAGATGCTGCATGGGGATTTTCTTAACTTCAGCAACCATCTACTTCATATGTCTTCTGTGGTATTCCAGGCCTTTGGTGTTGCCGAGCTGGCCAGTGCTTTCCTTTTTTTAAAAAAATGTTGAAGCTTGTTGTTTTGGCCCCTCCCAAAGTCATTAATATCTCTCTGATAGCAATTCTTTGTAAAAACACCTGCTTTAAAGCTAAAAGACTGCTCTTCGGTCACATTTGGACTGTTTGGTTTAAAACCCACTGTAGTGGTGTACAAAGGCAAAAAGACACCGTTTGTACCTTGAAGATTAGGCTTTAAACTTTCCTTTTGATAAAGCTTATTGTATAGTTAAGTCTGGATCAGGTTAACTTGAACCATCCCTTAGTTAGGCCCTGGCTGCTGGGGGACTTCTCCTGATGCGCTGCATTTTTTCCTCACTATACTGCATGGCATATCTGCTAGTAGAACCAGGTCACTAGGGTTTTTTGATGATGTGACTACTAACAGAATACTGCAGATGATTTAAGTCTCTCAGCATCTACATTTCATAATATAGTGAAAAGATTCAGAGAATCCAGACATCTCAGTGTATAAAGGGCGAGACGAAACCACTGATAAATGTGTTTGATCTTCGAGCCCTCTGGTGGCACTACCTGAGAAACCGTCATGCTACTGTGACAAATGTAGCCACCTGGGCTTAGGAGTACTTTAGAAAACCATTGTCACTGCATTCAGAAAGGCGACTTGAAAAAGAAGGAAGCCAATACATCAACTTTAAGCAGAAATACTGCTGAGTTCATTTCAAATGGACTGAGAGACTGTGGAACCATGGGCTGTGGTCACATTTAAGTTCATGTTTTGAAACAAAAAAATGAAACAGGCACTGAATTCTCTGTGCCAAAAACAGAAACCACCATCCAGATTGTTATTGGGTGCAAACGCCAACATATGTGATGCTATGGGGTCGCCTCAGTGAATTGAGCTGAGCTGGATGTATGTGAAGGTACCACTGTCTCTGAGGCGTATATTAGGATTTTAGAGAGACATATGCTGCCATCAAGTTGACGTCTCTCCCTGATAAGTCCATTCTTATTTCAGCAAGATAATGCCAGATAATACCAGCCTGCTGCCAGGTCAGATCTGTCTCTTTTTGAAAATGTATGGAGCATCATGAAGAGGAGGATCAGACAACGGACCACACACTGCTGAGCAGCTGAGCTGACAATACCACAGATGTTTCTTTTACAGCATTTTGGAAAATATTACAATTTCCTGAAAATGGGGTTCATATAAAAAAAAAAAAATCTTTATATTTTAAATTGTCTTAGTTAGTCCAATTACTTTTGAGCCTTTGAATATTCTGTAGAACTTTCCTACTATGACTGAGCACTCAAAGTGCTTATTTACTGCAAGTCTCATAAACACAGCACTTTATTCTATGGCTTTAAGCACATTTAACTGTCTTTCATTCATCTGGAGTTTGGTGCCTTGCCCAGAGATGATTCAGCATGTCGGCGGGAGTAGCCAGGGATGAACCGCCAACCTTCTAACTGGAGGATGACCTGCTCTACCTGAGCCACAGTCCTCCCCAAGCTTACAGCACCTTAGATCCCTTGGGGTCTCCCACCCGAACACTAACCAAGCCCACCCCTGCTGAGCTTCCAAGATCAAATGTGGTCAGAGCGGCATGGCTGTAAGAAGAAGAAGAACATACTTTAATAATCCCCAGATAGTGGGAATTACACACCACAACACACTCTGTAGTTGTTATGTACACGCACACTTTTTACAGGCACTTAAACACACA
The DNA here is from genome assembly GCA_015106775.1 of Etroplus canarensis. Lineage (NCBI taxonomy): Eukaryota > Metazoa > Chordata > Actinopteri > Cichliformes > Cichlidae > Etroplus > Etroplus canarensis. Next base: position 14,042 of record VUQH01021877.1, on the reverse strand, counting down.
ACAGAACCTGTGACATTCAGTGCTGAAAATGCGACAGAAACAAGCCAGCCTATTACAGGTGCCAAGGAATCACAATGGGGGGGAGGGTTCGATGGCTCTCTCAAGGGCACCTCGGCAGTGCTCGGGAGGCAGCGAGCCGACTCCTCTCTGGCCTCCAGTCCACCTCCATCTATATGGATCCAGGAGGAGGTCTTGAATTGGCCTCCAGGTCCAGGTGGGTCTTAAGCTGGCAGCTGGTTCCCAACCAAGTCCTCCGACAGACTGAGCTACTGCTGCCCCCTATGGCCATATGAGGGGCTTTGTATAAGAATGACTATAATGTCGTAACAGTTCATGTAGTTCTTTTGTTAAACCATTAGAATTAAAGCTGAAAGTCTGCACTTCCATCATATTTGGAATGCAACTTTCAAAGAAGAGCAGGAGGTAAACTGAAAGACGGACACACAGACAACAGTGAAATGGAGTGTGTGTGTGTGTGTGTGTGTGTGTCAGCAAAACAAGAACAACAATCCAAAACTCAGCATTCAAAAATAACAGAAACTCTAGATAATTACGGAGACCATAATAACAACGATAATAATAATAATAATGCTGAAAATACGCCACCAAAATGAAATCTAACAATACACCATCAGTTATGATACCAGCAGTAATGGGATATAGTAATGACGCCAAATGCAGTCTCATGCAGGATGCATCTTCAATCATGTTTATTGCAGGAACAGAAATGGATCTGAAACATTAATGGAACATCATCCCGCTTGGTCACAAACCACAGCACACAGAAAGCACAGCACTCAGCTTAAAATGTCCCCCTCTGCCTATGCATTGAGGCTGCTTAGAAACCATCTTCAGGCCCTGCGTGTGTTCAGGAATGCAGCAACATGAATCATGACTCATGAGGACGAGGTACAGTCTGCACGCCTACTGTGCGCTTGTATGTTTTGCACCACTGTGTGCTTTTCTTTGATGCTCGGCTTGCTGCCCAAATCCATATGTCTCACAGCACCATCCACATCTCATGTTGAAGTCCCAGAGAATAGTTCAGTATCGAGGAGTTTTAAATTTTTCATCACAAGTATGGACGGCATCGCAAAACATGGTTACCAAGCAACTGCTTCTCAGCCTCCCAATCAGTAGCGTTGTTAGTTTGAGATGCAGGCACAAATATCGTCACGGTCTCCCTTTCTTCTCTGCATGTCACTCGGTGTGCTAAACCTATACTGAATGGAATATTTGATATGTCCTAAATGGAAAAAAGAAAGCTTCTAGTGGAAAAGTCATTCCATTTCTGCTCCTGAGGGGAAAAAAAAAATCTACCTCCTGGCTCAGTCTATCAACTTCAGCCTGATGTCCTAAGCTTTTGAGGTGACACAGTCCTGTAGGTTTTATAGGAGAGGCTTAGACTTTAATTTTGGATCTTTTGGTACCCCAACCTGCTGCCAGTCACACCACTGCTGATAGTGAAAAAAAAAAAAAAAGATGCTTATGCAAAGTATTTTTCCCCCCCTACTGTTCCTGTCAGGGAGCTTTTGAAATCCCTTTTCTAATGAGAACTGGCATTCCACCTTCCTACAGTATTTCCTCCGGAGGACAAGCAGGGAGGGGGACGCGACGGAAAGATGACAGCAGGGAAAGTGGCACAGTCAGGAAAAGTCTGCTGCTTTCAGCTTATGCAGAAGTTGTAGCCGGGGTTGAGATCTGACTGTTTTTTGAAACAATGTCATAAGACGGCGAGGCAGCGGTCAGCCGAGCGACCTCCATCTGCAGCGGTGATATCTGATCTGGCTGTTCCTGTAAAGCTCTGACAGGCGGTGCTGATGGAGGTGGATTCATGCAACTTTAAACGCTCTCACCATAATCAGTTTCCTTGTGATTTCAGTTATATCACAGCTCAGGAAGAACCAAGGACTTTGTTGGAAATAGTTAGAAAACACTCCTGCTGTCAGGAAATCCAACAGAAAGGCTCCAGCCAAATACATATACATGTACAGCTTTTGAGTATTAAAATTTTAAAGAATTGCATATTCTGACAGCAGAGGGTTAGGGTCTAGGGACTGTGCCTGTGCAAGCCGTGGTCTGAGCCATAGTGCTCCAGCTCTTTCAAAGTGTCTCTGTGAACACTGGCTGCTTTTAAACTCATTTTCAGTCCATCCTTGGACCAGATCATTTTCACATGAAGGTTTCTTTGTTTTTTTAAGCCACATAACACTGAACTATGAATCATTCAAGTATAAAAAGACACCCAACACAAGGGATGAACCAGTGTTGTGTCTACGCAAAACAGACACTTAGCAACGAGACACTTTTAAATTGTAACTTTAGGCATTTTGCTACCAGCAGCTTGTTGCAAAAACACATCATTTGTTCCCATTTTTTTCTGACTCTATGAAAAATACCAAAGATAACACAGTTTGAAAAGCATAAAATCAGATTTCTGTTCCAACAATGTGATTCTTAAAGCGCTATTAGCTGAATACTTGGCATAGCTTGGCATGGTGTGCAGTGTGTCCTTAAAAACGTGAGGAAAATGGGCAACTGCAAGAAAAAGAAAAAAAAAAGATCTTCAGCAGATGAACAGTATCTGAAAGTCATATCCTTAAGAAATCCAGCCAACGCCATAGGGGGGCAGCAGTGGCTCAGTGCGAGGGTGAATGGCGGGGAATCAGAGGGCGGGCGATGTGGCAGTGGTTTCATAGCCGCCTGCGGAGACTGGAGTCACCACATCCCCTCGAGCACCGCCAAGATGTCCCCGAGCAAGGCATCAAACCCCCTACCATGCTCCTCGGCACCTAGAGTGGCCTGCCTTGTTCTCGCTCACCTGTTTGTGTGCATGTATCTACAGTTGAAACCAGAAGTTTACATACACTGTGTAAAAACACACAAACATTTTTCTCACGGTCTGAAATCAAATCAGACTAAACTTTTAGAGAGACTTTTATTAATTTCTTCAAAGATGGAAGTTTACATACACAAAGATTACTATGCCTTTAAACGATGTGGGAAAGCCCAGATGATGATGTCATGGCTTTGGAAGCTTCTGATAGGTTAACTAACATCATTTGAGTTGATTGGAGGCACACCTGTGCATGTATTTTAAGTCCACATTCAAACACACTACTTCCTTGTTTGACATTATGGGAAAATCAAAAGAAATCAAGCCAAGAAACCAGGAAGAGAATTATGGAGCTCCACGAGTCTGGTTCCGTTCTGCGTGCCACAGATGAAACCACCATCCAGACAGCTATCAGGTACACAGCTGGCATCTGTGAGGCTATGGGAGTGCATCAGTGCCCGTGGCATGGCTGAGGTGCGTGTGTGTGAAGGTGCCATTGACCCTGAGGTGTACACTAGGATTTTAGAGGGACATATGCTGCCATCAAGGTGACGGCTCTCCCGGGGACTGTCATGCTTATGTCAGCAGGACAATGCCAGACCACATTCTGTTTGGGCTACAACAGCGTGGCTTCACAGACACAGGGTGTGTGACTGCCACTTCAGATCTCTCCCCTATTTAAAATGTTTGGCACATCATGAAGAGAAGAGTCAGACAGTGGGCCACAGACTGTTGAGCAGCTGAAGTGTTATATCAAGCAAGAATGAGCGAGATTTCCAAGTGCAAAACAACAATAATTAGTATCCCCAGTTCCAAAAGTGTCATTAAAAGGAAAGGTGTTGGAACACAATGGTAAACATGCCTCTGTGCCTACTTCAGCACCTAAATAAGAGCGGATGCTACCAATTACCCTCAGAAGTCACATCATTAGTTAAAATAAGGTCCTCCATCTAAGTGTCACATGATCTAAGTATATATACACCTGTTCTGAAAGGCCCCAGAGTCTGCAACACCACTAATTAAGAGGCTCCACCAAGCAAGACACACCATGAAGACCAAGGAGCTCTCCAAACAGCTCAGGCACAAAGATGTGGAGAAGTGTATATATAAGAGTTGGGTTATAAAAAATATCCCACAGTGCCTTCCACCAGAACTCACAGACAAAGGAGCGCATTAATCAGAGAGGCAACAAAGAAACCAAGGTAACACTGAAGGAGCTGGAAGGGCGTACAAGAAGGCAACCTTAAAAATGTATTTACAGACCCAGAGAGCAAAACAAATAAACACAGAGTCTCAGAGGAAACGGTAACTCAGCTACTAGACTCCAACGCAGACAACTTTAGGCAAACTCAAAAGTCCCACGGTCAATCATTAAAGGCTACGTTCAAAGGCTCACTGTCCTTCAGGCGGTTGTGGAGGCAGACAAGACAGCCTAGGAAACCTAGGTGAGGAAACTGGGCTCAAAACAAAGGAGTAACTGGGGCAAGAGAGAACACTAGCTGCACTAGTTACCACTGTAGAGAGCTGAAAGATCTGGTGACGGTGGAATGCTGAACAGGTGACTTTGTGGAGCAGTGATTGGTAGCAGGTGTGCCTGTAGAGTGCTGCCAGGTGTGGGAACTCCCGGGGTGAGGAGAGAGGGAGAGGTAGAGAGCGAGGGAGAAGGCAAACGAGGGAGGGACAAAGAGAGAGAAAAGCTAGATCGGCCCCGGCACCATGGCAGTTGCTTTACACAGAAAGGCATGTTGAAGACTCAGACATATAGAAGAAGGTCCTCTGGTCAGATAAGACTAAAACAAAACTTTCTGGACATCAAGGAAAACTCTGGCACCAACCCAACACTCCTCATCACCCCAAGAACACCAGCCCCACAGCGAAGCAAGGTGGTGGCAGCATGGAAAATGATGGATGGTGCTAAGCACAGGGAAATGCTTGAGGAAAACCTGCTGGAGTCTTCACGGGATTTGGGACTGGGACAGAGGTTAGCCTTCAAGCGGACCATGACTAAGGCAACACTGGAGTAGTTTAAGGGGAAACATGTTGATATGTTGGAATGGCCGAGTCAAAGCCCAGACCTCACTCTGACAGGGAATCTGTGGCATGACTCAAAGATTGCCGCACACCAGCAGAACCCATCAAGCCTGAAGCAGCTGGAGCAGATCAGCTTTGAAGAAATGGCAAAAATCCCAGTGGGTACATGTGCCAAGATCATAGAGCCATACCCTTTTTCAACATTTTGATGCATTCTGGAAAACATCACAAATTTTCTGTAAATGATCAAATTATTTACTGCATTGTTTATTGTAACTGCAAGAAAATTAACAAATATTCCTCATAATAATAATAATCAAAATATCTGTAACTTTAATTTTTCCAATTTGTGTACCAATTATTCTGCATCTTTTTCTTTATACGTGAACAATGTGGCTGTGACGTTTACATGAGAAGTTTTTTTTAAAAATTTAGCAGAAGCATGTAAATTCATCTGAAACAGCTCAGCAAGGAAAGGGTTAAATGAGGAACATGGCAGCGTTCTCTCTTTTTCTTACTGTTAACCAAACTCAAAGTTAACAGTGAAGTGACAGCTGACCAGTATTCTGAGTATCGAAAGCTTGTTATACCTTATTCCTGTGTGCCACAGAGCTCGAAAAATGATTACCAACACACCGGTGAGGCACAGTGTCTCACTGTGTGACATCTTCCTTCATTACCATGAGCAAACACAGTGTTTGTTTTAACTTAAGCCCACATACACTGTGCTGCTGCTGGAAAAGCTGTCTGGAGCGCCAAATGTGGATTAATCCAAAGTAAAAACTAGTCCCTGACAAATTCCCTATTTACCCTCGTATGAGTAATATTTAATTTGAAAAAAAGTGGAATCACCAGCTGTTCTGGGGAATTACTGAACCGTTATTGAACCGTGCTCGCTATGTCATTTCGTTAGGTACACCTTGCTAGTAAAAGGTTGGAGAATGTCCTTAATTCTTCGTGCCAGAGGTCCAACAGAGATTTTGGTCCATGTTGACTCGACTGCGTCACGCAGCTGCTGCAGATTTGGCAGCTACGCATCTGCGATGCGGGCCGCCAACCTTCCAGTCAGAAGACGACCCGCTTGACCTCCTGAGCCACAGCCGCCTGAACCCTAAGTACAAGCCAGGATGGATCCATGCCTTCATGTTTTCAACGCCAAAATTGTGACCCTAGCATCCGAGCTGAGAGTCGTCAGACCGGGCAACAGTTTTCAATTCTTCTGCCGTTCAATTTTGTTGAGCCCATGAGGATTGTAGCCTCAGCTTCCTGTTCTTAGCTGACAGGAGTGGCACCCGCTGCACTCTTCTGCTGCTGGGGCCCATCTGCTTCAAGACTCCAGGTGCTGTGCATTCAGAAATGCTCTTTTGCACACCTGGGTCGTAATTAGTCATTATTTGATTTTTCTGTTGACTTCCTATCAGCTCAAAGCTGTCTGGCCATTCTCCTCTGACCTCTTCTCTTATTTGGACTGTCTTCTGTGAACCCTAGAGATGGTTATGTGGGAGAATACCAGTACATCGGCAATTTCTAAAATCCTCAGCCCAGCCCATCTGGCACCAGCAACCACGCCACGTTCAGCGTCAATTCAGTCACCTTTCTTCTCCATTCTGATGCTCAGTTTGAACTTCAGCAGCATCTTGATATCTAAATGCCACGCGATTGACTGATTTATGCATTAGCAAGCAGCTGAACAAGTATATCTAATGAAGTGGATGATGCATGTATTTCCCCTGTTAACCCCATGAGATACAGTACTGCGCAAAAACCTTGAACCAGCCCTCGTTTCTTTATATTTTGCTCCGAGGAGCCGGATTTTCCAAAGTTTCTAAAGTTAATTAAATCGTTGAACCTAGTTTCTATTTTCCAAGCCAAATATAAAGAAATGAGGGGTGGCTGGAGACTTTTGCACAGTATTCTAAGTCCAGTATTCACTGTGCAGTTCATCTTGTTTTGCTCAGTGAAGGGGCTGGCTGAAAACCAAAAAAACAAATGAAGTTTAAATTATGGGTAAAAGGTGAGTCAAAAACTTCTCGTATTTAGTCTACATGCATGACCATCACATAGACGTCAGATCTGAGTAAAAAGAACAATTTTGTAGTTGATCTTGAACCACCCATGACAGCTGCCCTTCCTGATGCAACCCCCCATGGTGTGAGGGGCTTGTGTCCCCACCTGGAATCAAACCGGGGACCTTTCGCTTATAAGGCAAACGTGTAAACTGGTACGCTGCTTACTCTGAATAATGCAGGAAATACAAGGCTGGCTACTTTTGATATCAAATTCAAAACAGGCATACGTAGCTTAGTTTACCTACCTATCCAACATTATATTATAATTAAGTTGAAGGAAAAAGCTAGAAAGAGGTTCAGTCTTCCCTCACTACGAAGTCCAGTTTCAGCTTGCTGTGCGGCGTGGAGTCATGGAGCAACGGTTAAATGTGAACTCCAGCAGAGGCGTTAAATG
>VUQH01021875.1:0-25783 GCA_015106775.1 Etroplus canarensis | reverse complement strand
TGTGTTGGCACGCAGCTTTTATACCAGTGAGCAATTCCAGGCCTACAAGTCACTGGAGGCGTACAATCAGTTTGTTAATGGTTGGGCTAGCGATGTTTCCTCAAGTGTCCTAAATGCACAGCTGCCTACAGCTTGCCTATAGCAACGGCGGCCGCTCGTATGTTGTGATGTCATGTGGTAACTATCTATAGAAACTGGGGATAAGCTCTGGCCCGATGAGCCTTGTAGGCTCGGGTGTAAAAGCCCAACGGACTTTACCTTTACCTCCTTTCCTCACTTGTGAACCAGATACTAAAACTCCAAACAGGTTTTGGTCTTCTCATAAAATAAAATCCCAAGGTCTGTAATAAAAGTATTCTTAACCTTTTTTCTAAGCGGAATTTAATTCACTCATGCATAATATATATTTTTATTCATTCATGTCCAGAAATAACAGGGTAAATGCCCAGACCTTTGTTAAACAAGGTAATGCATGAACTGCATCTGGACCAGTCTCACTGAACGTGTGTACCCACTCCCCAAAGAGCAAGAAAACACCTGTCAAAGCTCAGTTTGTGTGCCTTTTGCTCTACGAATGTCATTTTCAGAGAAGAATCACACATTTGTTTCAGTTTTGTGGATTAAAAGAAAAGATGCTCCCACCTTCCTGCAGCTGCACCACCTCTTCTGTTTCCTGTTTGTCGTGACTAAAACAAAAAAAGAGAACCTGTGAGTCAATTTCAACCTGAACCCCAAACACACACACACTTCTCAGTAATAACATTATTTATCACCAGGGTACTCTGAGTGTGGAGCCAGGGCGCCCCCAGGCGGGTAAATGAGGGGATAATATTGGGATATAAACAAAATGAAACCTTGCTGACATCCAGGCGTGACAGAAGTCAGGTTTTCTGCACTTCCTGGGGGAATTTTTTGAATTATTCAAGACTTAAAAGTCAAGTCTAACCGGTTGGGTTAGCCGCACATGGAAAGAAAAACTTCACAAATAGTCCTAATAATACTCCAAACACCTTGTGGAGCAGAACTGGAGCCTTTTATACCTGAGAGGGCTCCGTCAGTAACATTAGCAGCACCGTGGACGCAGCTGTCGCCCTGAAAGTGCAGCCGTGCATTTGTTTTTAATGTGTAGTAAATGAAAGCATCCTAACGTGTGCAGAAACCATCTGAGCACAGCGCACGGCTGCCGGGCGACAACGCCAAACGCCGCGCAGATATAAAAGTATCCGGAGCAGGCAGGTGGTTAGCAGCACTGCGCTGCAGGGAGGAGGGAAAAAAACGGCTTTTAGGCCGTGGTGGAGCCATGTCTGAGCAGGAAGCGGGCAGCAGCCTCTCACCTCGCCGAGCTGTCCAGACTCTGCTCCAGCATATCCATGAAGCTTCTGCGGGTGTGAGACGCCGATATTCAACGACACTGATTTACGGAGATGGAAGCGCTGATCACGGGGACAAACACACGGGTCATGTGAGGAAGACAGTCCAGGACACGTGAGGCGCCGACCGGGCGAGGAGCTAAAATGGAGGCCGCCGAGGAGCAGGACGGAGCAGTCTGCGTCTGTGCAGAAACACAGGAAAAAAAAAAACAGCAGCCAGCCAGCTCCGGGTGTTTGCGCAGCTTCGAGAAGGCGGCGGCGGAGCGGAGATTCTGGCGTGAAGCTCGTTATTGTTATAAAGTACGAGCTGGGTGCGCGGATTTAGGCTCGTTTGCTTTGAAGCGGCTTTCTGCGTGTGCTCGCTGTCCTCTGCTCGGTGCCCTCCGGCGCAAAGCCGCCGCGACATGCGCTCAATAAGACACGGAGTGGATTAGCTTGCGCGCTTTTCGCACAGAATAAATGGTGGTTTTTTTTTCTACAAATGTTGCTTTGACCGGGTGAAATGTCAGCGTCCGCGTATTCACGTGACTCCTCGTGTGCGAAGAGTTTGGTTAGAAATGAATTTTGATCTCATTTCTTAATTCAGACGTCACTGCGCGCGGATTATTTGTCGTTAGGCTTCATGCGGCGGCGACTGACTTCCCCACAGTTGTTTTCGCGATATTATTTATCTGCCAGTCAGGTTCTCAGCGGGGCTTTTTTCATGTTCTGTGCCCAGGTGACCACAGAGATCCAATACGGGTTTTCCCACAAACCACATGACAGAACTGTCCCTGTCGCGCCGTAAAGCGCGGCGGAGGCTCGCACACTGACACATCGGACAGCTGCACAGCCGATTCTACTGATAATCAGACGACGCGGCTGCGTTTGAGAGTCGCCACTCAGTTAAACATGTTTTTTTTTTGTTTGGTTGTTTTTCTGTGAAACATTTCCATCACATTCAGACAGAGGGAGGCGATGCTGCCTGTCAGCAGCAGGAGGCACAATGTCTTCAGCAGCTGAGCTCAACACTGCTTTTCCTTGAGTGTGTGTGTGCGGTCCACCAACACAAACACGTTTAGAATAATATGCGGAATATCTCTGCACAACACACTGTAGCCTGTCAGGCTCCACAGAGGACATCAAGCCGACTTCAGGACATTTTACACATGTTAAGCCTGTCAGAGTCCTGGGTATTCCCCCCCATGTCTGTTTAAATCCTTCCACTGATATAAAATTCAGTACAGTATGCTGGAAAATCAGAATGCTCATGTTACAGACACTTTAAATATACATAAATATGGATATGAAAAATATATATGTATATATAAACCCAATATACAGTATGCAGTATAGGTGGCATCAGGGTATAGAATTAAAGTATATAGAGTCACATAGCTATACAGAAAAAAGGTGAATATGAGTGTAAATATGACGTAGAAATTAAATAATATATAGATACATAAATGTTGTATACATGTTAGAATCAGAATACTTTCTTAATCCCTAGGGGGAGATTGCTTTTGTTACCGACACTCTGTTAAGTATACAAATGTTTATATATATAAACCTAATATACAGTTTAAGTAAAGATGGCAATAGGGTACAGAGCTAAAGTATATGCAGTCCCACAGTTAGATAAAATCACATGTTATTCACCCAAAAGGCTTACACTAGGGTAAAAAAAAAAATACCCGGTAACATAATGTAACTCATAATTCATGATGTTTAATAAAGCAGTCTGGAATTTAGGTATTTAATACATCCTAAACAGCTAAAAAATATTTCACAAGCATAAGTTTAACCCCTTAAATCAGCTTTTCCCATGAAGTAGCTCTAAGGTTGTAAAATTCTTTAACAACTTGTAAAGTGTATGTGACCAGTTTTTTTTTGTTTTTTTTCCTGGCTCAGAGTGGGTGGGAGGTGTTGAAATCAGAACAAGTCTGTTTGACCTTACAGACCAAAATCTATTTGTTTTCCTATTATTTCTGACCATTTATTGCCTTTTAAAGCCCTGGTAAACAAAACTAGTGGAATTGATATTTCTTTGGAGCCAACAAAAATTTCTCCCAGAAAAGCAATTGTGAGGTAAGACACTGATGTTTGATGAGAGGGCCTAACTTGCACTGTCCTCAAAGGTGTTCAGTGAGGTTGAGGTCAGGGCGCTGTGTGGGCCAGTTAAGTTTGTTTACACCAAACGCATTCAACCATGCCTTAATGGATAAGCTGTTCCCGCAAAATTGGAAGCATTGAATTGTCCAAAATGTCTTGGTAAGCTGAAGCATGAAAATTTCTGGGGCCAACCCCAGAAACAACAACCCCGTAAGATTATCCCTCCTCGCCAATCTTTACAGTTCGCACAATGCAGTCAGGCTGGCACTTGCCAAATTCATCTTAGCATTTATATGCTCAACTGGCAAATTGAGCTGGCACCAAACACAACAAATTCATTGCTGTAATAATGCACATTGTTACATGATATATGACAATAAAGAATCTTGAAAAAAAATCAGAGTCATCCATCAGACTGCCAGATGGAGAAGCGTAATTCGTCATCCCAAAGAATGTTTCCACTGCTCCATAGTCCAGTGGTGGCGTGTTTTACACCATTACATCCAATGCTTGGTGATGTAAGGCCTGCATGCAGCACTCAGTCATGGAGCTCCCATTACACAGTTTTTTGCTGATGTTAATGCCAGAAGAGGTTTGGAACTCAGCAGTTACTGAGTCAGCTGAGTGTTGGTGACTTTTTCACACCATACACCTCAGCACTCAGTGATGCTGCTCTGTAACTTCATGTGGTCTGCCAGTTTGTGGCTGAGTTGCTGTAGTTCCTTCCACTTTGTGGTAATCACATTTACAGTTTATAGTGGAAGATCTGGCATCCTAATACAGTATCATGCTTAAATTCATTGAACTCTTGAGAACAATCATTTATACCAAAAATCTTTGAGAAGGCAGACTAGAAGGTTAGGTGATGAATTTTGTAATCCTATGTTAATGGGACTAAATGAGACACCCAAATTAAATGATTAAGAGGCTTGATACTTTCATCCATGTAGTGTATAATCTCCATCAACTTGCTCCAACTTGTCTCTGAAGATTAAAGACAGTTTATGATAGTCTGTAAACTGCACACCCCACTGGCTTTTTTTTTAAATAGTCACAATCCCATAAATGCATTTTCTTAACCAACTTAAGGTGGGTGGGGCCTACTCCTCTTTGGAGGATGGGATGAAACCAGAGGATTACCTGCAAACTCCAACAATCCACAGCTGCACTCTCATCATCCCATTTACCTTTTAACGCCCAGGTCACCTACATTTAGTAGGTTAAACAGGTTTACAATAGAAAACCAGTAAAAGATTATTGAAGTTTGCCAGAGGATGTTCTTTATACTATGTTTAACTTATATGAGGCAACTGAGAGGTAGGGATGCTTTACCAAATCTGAACCAAAGAAACACATTTCTGAACCTTAAACAACCATGGAGATATTTTAATCCAAGACTAAGGAGGAAATTTATATAAAATTATATAAAAAAGATGTTGCATAAAAAAAACAGCTGTTGTTAATTTGTTCCCTGCAGGATCTGAAAACTCCGGCTCTGTATCCAGGAGTTAAAACAATCTTAAAACTCTTACATAACCTGTTTGTTTAAACTTTATGTTTGAGTTAAATACTGTTAGTGACTAGAACTCAACTCTCAGCCAATAGATCTGCTTAAAATTAGCCCCCGTAAGCATCACATGGCATAGTGGGTTTGTGCACAGGGTGACTCATTCATTCAGACTGCACACCCATTACAGTAAGAGAGAGCGAGAGAGACACAGTGAGAGACACAGTGAGAGAGAGGAACAACCACCTAACAAGTGCCAAACTTGAGGCCAGCCTCTCCTCTCCTCCCATCTCATTCTTTCCTACATGGGCACTCTCAGATGAGTTTGCAGACATCGAAGTGAGAGACTGAAGAGGACTGCAGAACTAAGACGAACCTTCTGATCACTTGAGAAAATCAACAAACTTGTCCACAAAATTCTTCACAGTTTTCTCATCATCTAACCAGCTTTGAAAAGGTAAATTCGATTTTTAAAGTTCACATTTTTTTGTGCAGGAACATCACTTTGATTTTTGGGTGGAGTTGCCGACCCCACCCATGTCTTTTGATTAATTACGCTTTGTCATTTGTGTGCTTACTGTTAGTGCACTCAAAAGAGCAGGAAGCTTTTGGAAACAATGCATATTTTACTGTGAATTATGCTCTCTTTTTTAACTCTTAACTTTCAGTTAAAACTTTGTCCCATGAATGTTCACAAAACCTCACTTCTCTTTTAATCTAAATGTGTGTTTGAATATTTTTGGTATGTATTTTCTTCTTTGTTTCCTGAATTTAGTTAGAACACATTTTAAATCAAGACTGAGTAAACTGGGGGGTCTATATTTGCATTTAAGCTGAATCAATAGAATATAATTATATCTGTTTTTACAGTAAACTATAAAGGTGCAATGGCAACGCCCAAAAACACTTCACGTGGTGCAAACACACCACTTTCCCCCAACCGCATCACCCGTCTCCAGGAGAAGGAGGACCTCTGTAACCTCAACGATCGTCTGGCTGTGTACATCGACAAAGTCCGCTCTCTGGAGGCTGAGAATGCTGGCCTGCGACTGCGCATCACCGAGTCGGAGACAGAGGTCAGCCGGGAGCTGACAGGTCTGAAGGCTGCTTATGAGACTGAGCTGGCGGATGCCCGTCAGACTCTGGACTCAGTGGCCAAAGAGAGAGCACGGCTGCAGCTGGAGCTGGGCAAGCTGCGAGAGGACTACAAGGAGCTGAAAGCCAGGTGGGTTGTGGTCCTGGAACAAATCTGGATCTCAAAGCACGTCATATAATGTTTACTGTGTATGCACATGTGTGCAGTAGCCAGCTGAGAATGTGTTTAGTGTTTAGAAGCTGATGAGTGTGGGTGGGGGGACTTTTTATTTGTCTGTCATCTTGGGTCCCTAAATTCCTTAAACTCACCCCTGTGTGTGTGTGGGTGTGTGTGTGTGTGTGTGTGTGTGCGTCTGTTTGTGTGGGCTCTCTTTTTCCATTTATAGTGGGTGTCCACACCTTCCAAGGACAAAACAGTAATAACAACATGAATTCATAATCCATAAAATGCACTCTTACTCAATTTAATACACTCAGGGGCTTCTACATTGTGACTTAATGTGGTATGACCTTTAGCTTCTAGTGTCTAATTTTAACAAACCTGGAATTTCTTTTCTCAGTCTGCTTCATGACTTCATGACTCTTTTGTGCTTGTGCTACATTTACATTAACATTTACTCTTATCCCATAATTATCACTCTCTGTACAGTACCTGCTCTTCAGCTAGAGTAACATGATCTCTCTTTGAAGTCAGGATTATCAAACTTTTCTCTGAAAGTGCTCACAGTCTAGCTGCAGAGTATCTGCTAATCATGAGATGACTGGTTGCTGCAAGGCGTTTGAAATCCCCCTTTTCAACCAAGGCTTTGTTAAAGGCGTCCATTTGTCCCTTAATGCATGTGTGAAAGGCTTTGTGACGTCAGTGTTAATACATGTAACATCTCTACAAGTGATTCACAGCAACATTTACTCATTGGCTTTTAATAACTGATGCTTATTTAACTTAACGATGCACTGAGAGTTGTGTTACCCTGCTGCTGAGGCCACTCCCTATAGCTGCAGCATGCAACTCCTCATTGCTCTCTGCAGTTTGATGTTAGAGTCCCACTCCAACTCTTTCCCATTCTGCCACATCCAGAGTCCGATGACTAACTCTTTCCCCAGTGTCTCCTCCTTCACCAAAGTCATCATTATACACAATACGTGGCAGTGTTTAGAGGGCTCCACTCTTGCCTACATTATTTTTCCACAAATATTGAAACGGTGGCCACAGTGTGTTTGGCAAAGCTAAGCTGTTGCCATGGTAGTGTCTCAGCTAAACACCAACGGCTGTGGCCTGTGGCTACCAGATTCACAGGACTGGATGCAAATCCTTGTGGTCTATGAGTCATATGCACCAAGGTCTTTCCCCCATTTCTCTTTCTTCTAGACATCCTCATTCAAATATAGCTCATATTTGTTTCGTTAGACTGTGTAAAGGAAACTATAGTAATTCAGTTTTGGCTCTTAAGTTAGTAACACACATCCAGTAAGATGTAACTTAAACCCTTAAACCAGGAGTGCTCAAAGCTCTCTGAGCGCAGGGAAACAAAAGAAAAAATACACTGAAAGCTTCTAGTGTTTAAATGCTATTAGTGCACTGGTATGTATGATGTTTAACCATTTCTGAGTTAATTTCTAAAACCTATTTTAATCTTTATGATGACAAATAAAGATAAAAAAAATGAGAAATGCCCCCTTGAGCTAAGTCTAAGCTTCAATATCATAGAAAATGTAATGTAGAGCATCCTTTCTTTGATGTCTGCTCTAAAAGTTACCAAGGGCTGCTACTGACTGCACTTTGAGAACCTAAAGAGAGTTTTAACTCCACTTTTTTGTCTTTACAGGAACACCAAAAAGGAGTCTGAATTGGGAGGAGCCTTGCAGAGGCTCAAAGACCTGGAGGCTCTGCTCAACTCCAAGGATGCATCCTTGACTACAGCTCTGGGAGAGAAGCGTAACCTCGAAGTGGAAAACAGGGACCTGAAGGCACAGGTTGCCAAGGTAAAGTCAAACCCACACTCAATTTAAAACTCAGGAGAAGCACATCTGGGCTCAATCTTCCTGCAATAAGCCTATAAGCTCAGTACTTCTCAGTTTGTTGCCATAATGCTCCTCCCTGTTTACTGTTACTAAAAGTCAACTAACCTAACAGCCTTATTTTACATCTACCAGTGTATTTACCCATTAGGGTTTTAAAAAGACCAGGATTTGTATAAAAACTAAAATCTTGACTAAAGTTTTTCAGCCATAGGTTTCAGCTAGGATTGAAGGACAGCCTCCCTGCATGTTTTCCTGCCCACTTACTGTACTGACTGACTGCATATTTTCCACTCTAGATCAGCATCTTTATGTGAATATTTCTGGTTTCTTACTTTGTATACATAGTCAGCTCAAGTTTGCTTCTCTCTTAGCTGGATACCAGCTTGGCTGATGTCAGGAAGCAGCTGCAGGATGAGATGCTGAGAAGGGTGGATGGAGAGAATCGCATCCAGACCCTCAAAGAGGAGCTGGACTTTCAGAAGAATCTCCACTCTGAGGCCAGAAGCCCATTACAAAAGTTCTTATTATCAGTAAATGATTTTCAAAAGTACCCACTAAAAGTATTTTTCTGGTAATGGTTCAACAGGAACTGCGGGAGATAAAGAGGCGTCATGAGTCTCGTATGGTTGAGCTGGATAATGGCCACCAGCAGGAGTTTGAATGCAAGCTGGCTGAGGCGCTGGCAGAGATGCGCAACCAGCACGAACTGCAAGTTAAAATGTACAAGGATGAGCTTGAGAAGACCTACAATGCCAAGGTAGGCCATCTAAATACTGTTGTTAGATGGTGAAAACAAAAGAGAAAGAGAGGTTTTACTTTACAACATTTGTTTGTTGTTGTCGTCTTCATTGGTAATGTGGTAGTGTTCAGCGGTGAACGTTATGCAGTTTCACAAACATGTAGCAGCATTTGGTTACAGTGCATGATATATTTACCCTGTTTGTCTCCCCCCCTCAGTTGGAAAGTGCTCGTCAGTCAGCAGACAGGAGCAGCCACCTGGTTGGAGCAGCACATGAGGAGCTGCAGCAGACCCGAGTTCGCCTGGAGTCCAGCTCGGCTCAACTCAGCCAGCTGCAGAAACAGGTTCTTATAATCAAACAGTTTCACTTTGTGCAAGATATGTATGCATGAATTGTATAAAACATGATTACATAATTTATAGCAAAGTGGCACATTATGACATTCAGTGCAAAGTAAAAATAGACTCCACTGGAAATTTTCTCATTACGTAAGTCAAGCTTTTAAAATTTACTCTGAATATGACCTGAATTTGTTTGTATCTGTGCATCTGTGTTTTCACCAGAGTTGTTATAGTTTTGTATTTTCTAATTAGATTTCATTTTTATTTAGTTTAGAGTTTTTGTTTTCAGTTTAGTTTTTGTTAGTTTCCTCATTTTAGTTTAGTTTTTTATTGCTGGAAAATGTTTAATTTTTATTAATTTCAGTGTTAGTTTTAGTGTTCTTAAACATTATAATATGGATGGTATTTGTCAGGGGAAGATTTAAGAGGTTTAGATCAGAAATTACTATACAAACACAACACTTTGTGAAGGCAGATAAGTCACAATCATGTAGACATCCTGAGTCTCAATAAACAGATGCATCAAAGCCTTATGAGACAAACTGACTGACCAGATTTAACCCAACTGACAAAGACTAGAACTAAAGACATTTCCTGTATATTTTTATTTTATTTTAGTTAGTTTACTAAGCCCGCAATGTTATTTTAGTTAGTTTTGATTTTTTTCCCAAAAGTCTAGTTTTTATTTTTATTTTGGTAAACTAAAATATTTTTTCTCATGTAGTTTTAGTTTATAGTTTAGTTTTAGTTAATTATAATGACCTTGTTTTTCACAGTTTCATTGGATTTTCTGATTATTGCACTCAGCTTGCGGTTGACAGCTGAATCATCTTGAGCTGACCAGACTTACTTGTTTGATCCTATCAGTGACTGTGTGATTGTTTGGTTGCATCTAGCTGGCAGCTCGTGAGGCAAAGATCAGGGACCTTGAGGATGCTCTGTCTCGGGAGCGGGACAGCACACGTCGCCTGCTAGGAGAGAAGGACAGAGAAATGGCAGAGATGAGGCAGCAGATGCAACAGCAGCTGGATGAGTATCAGGAGCTCCTTGATATTAAATTGGCTCTGGATATGGAGATATGTGCCTACAGAAAGCTGCTGGAGGGAGAAGAGCAAAGGTATGTTGATAATGGTGTTGATGATCATTTCCTTTGTGACAACAGAGTTTTTAATTATAATTCTTTTAATTTATCGCTCACACTTTTCACACCATCATCATCATGTTCCTCCCTGCAGGCTGCGTCTGTCCCCCAGCCCCCCTCCCACCAGAGTGACTGGAAGTCGTTCCTCTACTTCAGGAGTTCACTCTCGATCAGTCCACTCCAGTGCTCAGAACTCCCCCGCCAAGAGGCGTCGTCCTAATGACACAGACAGTGAAGCCTCCAGCTTCACAGGTGGAGCCGTTTCCCGCACTCGCATCGCCCAGCAGGCCTCGGCCAGTGGACGGGTCACTGTGGATGAGGTGGACCTGGATGGAAAATATGTCCGACTCAGCAACAAAGCAGATGAGGTAAGATGGTGAAGATGAAGGCAGAATTATTAATTTTTTATTTTTAGTCCCTATGATCACTAATTGTACTACCCAACAATCGTCTTGCTCCTGTAGGATCAGAATTTGGGGAACTGGCAGGTTAAGCGGCAGGTGGGATCAGGCACTCCCATCATCTTCAAGTTCCCAGCTAAATTCACCTTGAAGGCCGGTCAGAGGGTCACGGTGAGTAGCGCCTTTATTTCACAATCTGAATCACCAGTTAACACATGAAGAACACATAGTTTACCCTATACTCTCTCTGTGGTCAGATCTGGGCCTCTAACTCTGGTGGAGCTCATAATCCTCCTTCTGACCTGGTATGGAAGACCCAGCCCACATGGGGCACCGGAGACCTCTTCCAGACCACTCTGATAAGTGCTAATGGAGAGGTAATCTAAATTTAGATCAGCTCATTGTGTTATTTGGACATTTTATTTAGACCTGTGGCGCTTGGGATATCAGTACCCACAGTCAGTGTTAAGTTTAGTCTATGAAGATATATATACTGTGAAATAGGCTGTAAATAAATGACTAAATAAAGAATACAACACTTTTTTTCAGGAAATGGCAATGAGAAAGGTCACCCGTACACAGTTTGAAGAAGAAGACGATGACATGGTGAGAGAAATGATAATATTTACAGTATTTACATCATGGCATTATCTGTAGGACCACAATGCAATTAAATATGCATTGAATCAAAGAAAAAATGCACCTTGAAAAGACATCCCTGAAACATTAAGCCACATTTCAAATTTATCAATATGAGTGCTTTGGATGTTACAGTGAAATTAAACATTAAACAGAAACAAAAAGTCCAATATAACCAGTCACTTATTTGCTAAAAAGATATTTAAAATGATTGATTGGTGGCACAGTAACAGTTATTATCCATGAAGCCAGATATGTACAAATCCTCTCTCAGTGTGCTTCTGTAGTTTTCTGTAGTGGCCTGTGTGGTAATTTAGCATCAGTGTTTGATGCCCATCATTCATCAGTTTTTTCTCTATTATTTCTTTAAAATATTAAAAAACTTTCTAGTGTTAAAATAAATAAAGAAAATGACAAACAAAGCAGGCCTAAAGATACCTACTTTATTTTCAAATAAATTCAGCGAACCTTCACTTTGGAGCAGCTTCTATCTTTCAGCTGCTCCCTTTAGGGGTCGCCACAGCAGATCATCTGCCTCCAGCTCACCCTATCCCTTGCATCCTCTTCTGTTTCGCCAACTCCCTTCATGACCTCTTTACTACTTCCACAAACCTTCTCTGTGGTCTTCCTCTTCTTCTCCCTCCTCTGCACATGTTCAAACCATCTCAACATTACTTCTGTAACCTTATCAACCTGAGCTGTCCCTCTGATGTACTCATTTCTAATCCTGCCCAGCCCGGTCACTCCCAGTGAAAATCTCATCATCTTCAAATCTGTCACCTCTAGTTCAGTCTTGTCTTTTTGTCAGCACCACTGTTTCCTAGCCATACATCACAGCAGGTCTCACTACTGTCTTGTAAACCTTCCGTTTCACTCTTGCTGCTATCCTTCTGTCACAAATCACCCCTGACACTCATCTCCACCCACTCCACCCTGCCCACACTCTCTTCTTCACCTCTCTTTTGCACTGTCTGTCACACGTTGGAGCAGCATTTAAGACATTTATTTGATCAACTAAATGTTTATGCAAGTAATTTTTAATTGTTAGAAGATATTCTTGAGCCAGTTTTAAAACAGAATACCGTTTTCTCATTATTTTTGGGTCCTCTCTCCCATTGTGTCAGGTTTGCTGGAGAGGATTAAAGTGGAGGACATGTAGGCAGGTGTAATAACAAAAGAAGAGCCTTCAGTGGCTGTTACAAAAACCCCACCAATACAGAAAATTCAAAGGGCAAGAGAAACAAAACAGGAATCCAAAAAAGGGGCATGACTACATATATATGTACACACACACACTGGTTAGATTAAACACAGGCTAAACTGATGAGGGTGGGGCAGACAGTCACAAAGGAGAGGAAGGAAACCAGACATTGGTGGAAATAATCAGGGAGTCAAAGGAGTCAAGCCACATGAGACACGCAAGGAAAAGCAAATACCAAAATAAAACAGGAAATGGAAACAGGCAAGACAATGAAACAAAACAGAGGGAGAGAGAAACCAGGAAACAGGGGGCATTAGGAAAATGTGACCATTAGTAACAAGAGAAAGAATAATAAATAAAAACAGGGACAAAAACCATGACACATCGCCAGCCTTTATAAGCACCACAATTTTACCACTCAAACACAATTCTCCACTCTTTAAATGCTCTCATACAGAATCTGTATCTTTGCCTCAGCAGGTGGCCCACAGCACTTGTGGGGACAGCGAGTACAACCTGCGGAGCCGGACAGTTGTTTGCGGTTCTTGTGGACTTCCTTCAGACAAATCCAGCAACTGCTCCGTGTCCTCTGCTTCTCGCTCCTTCCGCAGTGGAGGCATCTCTGAAGGTTTACTTCCACACTCCTATGTGTTCAGCACAAGCACACCTCGCAAGGTGGGTACTGCAGCTTATACAAGTGTTTAAATGAAAATTTTTTTTTTGGTGTGTGTGATAATTCTAACTTTGTCAAACTTTCCTTCCAGACTGGAGCCAGAATGGAGAGCTGTCCAATCATGTGAAGTTCTGGATCCACTACACTACATTTTGTACTGCTTGTCACTTATTAATTGTTTAGTTACCTGATGTGGTTATTTGCTCAGTTCAAGTTATTAAATGCAAGAAAATTTTATACTGCCTTTTATAATGTACATATGCATGAATATGAATCAATTTTTCTTGAATTTGAATGTTGATTGAAGGTGTTACATTTATTTGTATTACTGACATTTAAGGTCAGACAATGTAAACCAGCCATACCAGGAAAGGAATAATACAAAAAATATATACAAACTGTTTTACAACTGAATAATTTTTAAAAAATTAGCACTGGGTGGTGAATAAAAATAATTTCAAAGTTAAATCTAATTCATTTCATTATGCCCTATAGACAAAATGACGCAGCAGGGTTGTGATCATTTTACAATTTTACCTCAACTACTTTGAAAATTTGGGGTTTTCATTAAATCTGCCTCCACAGTTGAAGTGAATTGATCCCAACCTTGATACAGATTCACAGAATATTGTGTATTTTTTTGCTAAAATTAATAAACATCTTTTTAAAAAACTTCCCATAGTTCTCTGACTATCTTGCAGTATTTACTGTCTTACCAAAGAATATAAGTACGAGCTTAATTGCTGACTGAAACTTTTCTGAATGTTTATTTTCATTTCATTTTCTTCCTGTATTTGATAGGGACATTTAATGGACAGAAATATGAGAAAATATAAGATGTAAAGATGTCAGATTTGAGCAAAACTCCTATTTTACATCTGTACTCCCAGGGCAAGTCACATGAAACTTAGAATAACCAGGGGGGAAAAATAAGCAAAGCATATGGACATACAACAGAACAAACAAAAACAAACAACACATCATACAAAACAGGGTAAAGTGGTCACAGACTTGATTTGCCATCATCTGTTGTTTGAGATGTGCCTTAAAAGTGGGCTATGCAGAGGACTCCTTTATTGTCCTTGATTAGCTATTCCTATATTTGCTTTCCTTTACTGACAGCACAGTTTGTCCAAACGTGGCCTATAAGGCACCTCATAGTCCCCTCTAGTGGTGGCCCTGGTGCCAATCCCATGGTTTGTCTTGATTAATAAATTATTTAAAGGAGGTTGTGCAAGTCTGTGTAAAATATTGTATATAAACAAGCATACTTGAGATTTTATAATTATACTATAATAATACCAGTGTAACTATTATCATTTAGAATATCAAGACAAGTTTCATTCAAAGAAAGAGAATATGGCATTTGTTTTTACTATCGTAACAGTGTATGGTAATGATAGTAAATTTAAACAGATTATAATTATTTAATATTTATATTCTTCCAAGAGTGTTAGAAATGAACATGGTGCAATGTTATCCTGCTAAACCTACATCCATCCATCCAGTGTCTACCACTTTTCTGGGAATCCAAGTTGCGGGGACAGCAGGTCAAGTTGAGAAGCCCAGATTTTCCTCTCCCTAGCCACCTCCTCCAGCTCTTCAGAGGGGACACCAAGGCGTTCCCAAGCCAGCTGGGAGATGTAGTCTCTCCAGTGTGTCCCGGGTCTGCACCAGGGTCTCCTGCCAGAGGGACGTGCCTGAAACACCTTAAGTGGGAGGCGTCCAGGAGGCATCCTGATCGGATGCCCAAACCACCACAGCTGGCTCTTTTTGATGTGGAGGAGCAGCAGGCTCTACTCTGAGCCCTTCCTGGGTAACTGAGCTCTTCACCCTATGTCTAAGGGTGAGTCCAGCACCTAAACCTGTATAAGAATATCAAATCAAGTGTATACACTATCAAGTCTTTAAAGAAAAATTAACTGAGGGAATGCTTGATCATCCCACCATATCACCAAGTTAGTTAAACTTCAAGCATTCAGTTAAACTTCACACTGAGGCATGTGACAGGCACAGAAGAGTCTGGAGATGCCATAGCATCTGTCACATGCTCAGTTAATACCTGCTCTCATCTGTGAAAAGATCTTGCCAGTAGTGGACTTGCCACCTGTGTTCTCTGGTGAATGTCAGTTGATCTGTATGGTGCTGGGCCTGATGTTGGACCCTTGTGCCAACTGAGGGCTACTCCTGTGCACGAATAGCCTGCTGGAAGTAATTTTGCAGGGCTCTGGCAGTGCTCCTTCTCTTCCTGCTTGCACAAAGGAGCAGATACCAGTCCTGCTGCTGGGTTTGTGCCCTTATGCGGCCCTGTCCAGTTCTCCACACCTCCACAGTCTATCTTGTGATATCTCCTCCACACACTTTAGACTGTGCTGTGAGATGCAAACCTTTGGATGTGCCAACCTGTGGGAGCTGGAATACCTGTGCAAAATGAATGAGTTACAGGTACTGTCTCATACTACCAGTAGTGGCAAGGGCACTAGTGTAAAGTGAACTTGAGAAAAATCACTGAAGGAGAGCGCAGTGGTGTGCAGCCACCACCCACAAAACCATTCCCTTTTTAACGGTGTCTTATTGTTGACTCTCCTGAAGGTTTATGCTTCCTAACTGGACAGACTGGTATCACTGAAGTTTAAATGACTTTGTGTTATTCTATGACAATTAAATGTTCCCTTCATTTTTTGAGCAGTTTACTTAATTAAGCCTTTACCGTTAAATGTTACTTTGCTGATTCATGCTTAACCAGAATCAGAATATTTTATTGTTATGTCCTGTGTCTTTGTATTATGTTACTATGACCCAATGCCTGTGTGAAACTGGTTACAACTGGTTGCCTCCTGCTTGTGACCCTGAGTGGGAACTGAGTGAACATATTGTTTATGTCGCTTGCTGTTTTTGTCTCTATAAGAATGCTTGGCCCACTCTCCTAAGAGGTCAACTGCTTACAGACTACTGCTGCATTCTGTTTTGTCACTTCACCTCTCTGCGCAGCGAGAATAAAATCCATCAAATTAATTGTTGTGTACAATAATTATTTCCATAAACAATATTCTGAATTGCTAATGTGCCCCAAGGTGACCTTCTGTCCTAAATCCTTCTATTTTTCCTTCCAGAAATACCTTTAATGGAAATATTTCTGAACATTTGAACTTTACTAGTTATGTTTCAATTTAAAATGAAAAAATAATGAGCATATAAAACATATGCATTCATTTAGTCTTCATTTAACCAGGATAATATGATTATCATTACGTATCAGTAGAAGTTTTGCAATGCTTTTTATAGCGCAGTCGCCACACACGAACAGAGTTTTATTTTGAAATCAGTGCTTTTAATTTGTTTTCAACCCCGGAAGTAGGCTGTTGGGTCGGGCTGAAAGTGTTGCTGCTGCACAGCTTCAAACCTTTAAAACTCGGACCTTTGTTGATCTGTAAGTCGTGCAATTGTGTTATTTGAAATGAAAAACCCGCATGTGAAGCTGTCGTCAAGAAAAGGGTGTTAGCATTTGGTGAGTGTCGCGAAAATGTTGACACGAAATGGAGCAAATATTGAAGATTAGCTAGCAAGTTAGAGCCACATAAGAGTGTGTGAAGTGGACATGAGAGTGCTTTTAGCTCGTTGATACTAATGTAGAATAATTTCCACATAACTGTGTGATAAATAAAAATATTTAATCCACAAAATGTTTTGGTCTGAGCATAAACAGATCTGCATGTTAAGTGAAATCAGTTTCACTTTAGTGTTCACTACAATACAGCACTTTCTGTAGACCTGCACTTCTTTATAGTTAATTGTTTTCTTTTGAGACTGAACTGAAATGATGTCTGGTAATAGAATACTGTTATAGCAACTTTAAAAATTAGTCCCTGGTGTGTAAAAATAACGCATACGCCACATGGACAAAAGTATTGGGCCACCTGCACATTACACCAACAGGAACTTTTAAGACATTCCCTTCTAAAACCAGTAAGTTAAAATAAAAAGTACTGTGCCACATCTCTAAATCGCTGATTTCAGGTGTTTTATTCAGTCCCATTGCCACAGGTGTATAAAATCAAACACCTAGCCATGCAATCTGCCTTTACAGACATTTCTGTAAGAACAGATTGTTCTAAAAAGCTCACTTAATTCCAGTGTGGGACTGTAATAGGATGCCACCATTGCAACAAGTTAGTTTATGAAATTTCTTCCCTCCTGAATATTCCACAATCAGCTGTAAGTAGTATTGTAAAGTGGACTTTGTTTAGGATCCACAGCAGCTCAGCCATAGAGTGGCAGACCGCATAAAGTTACACAGCGGGGTCGCTGAGTGCTGAGGCGCATAGTGCGTAAAAGTCACCAACACTCGGTTGACCCAGTAACTGAGGAGCTCCAAACCTCTCCTGCTATTAACATCAGCACAAAACAAAAATTTCTGGCATGGTTTTCAATGGCCGACCGCTGCAATGGAAGCCTAACGTCACCAAACACAATACCAAACATTGAATGAAAGGGTGTAAAGCATGCCACCCTTGGACTCTGAAGCAGTGGAAACATGTTCTCTGGAGTGACGAATCATGCTTCTTCATCTGGCAGTCTGATGGATGAGTCTGAACTTGACAAGTGCCAGGCGAATCTCACTGCAACTGTAAAGATTGAGGAGGGGTTGTTTTTCTGGGGTTGGCCTGAGCCCCTTAGAACTGAACTGAAGAGTTCTAAATGTCTTCTCTGCTTAACATCAGAACAAAACTGGGTTTCCATAGCCAAAAAGCTGCTTGCAAGTCTTACATCGCCAAGCACAATGCCAAACAATGAATGGAGTGGTGTAAAACATGAAACCATTAGACTTTGGAGCAGCAGATACATGTTCTGTAGAGTGATGAAACATGCTTCTCTATCTGGCAATCTGATGGGCAAATCTGAGTGTGGTGAATGGCAGGATAAGTTTACCTGCCTGAATGCATTGTACAAACTGTAAAGTTTGGTAGGGAGGGATAATGCTGGGGGGTTGATTTTTGGGGGGTTGGCCTGAGCTCTTAATTCCAGTGAAGGGAACTCTTAATGCTTCAGTTTACCAAGGCATTTTGGACAATTCTATTCTTCCATCTTTGTGGGAATAGTTTGAGGAAGGCCCTTTTGTGTTCCAGCATGGCTCTGTTCCAGTGCACAAAGCAAGGTCCATAAACGCATGGTTGGATTAGGTTGATGTGGAAGAACTTGACAAGCCCGCTCAGAGCCCTGACCTCAGCCTCAACAAACACCTTTGGGATGAACTAGATTGGAGATTGAGAGTCAGGTCCTCTCATCCAACATAAGTGCTGTTTTGGTCAAGACACACGTCAGAAGCTTGTAGAAAGCCTTCTGGGGGTGGGGGCAGTTTCCAAGTAATGCCGAATCAATGGATTAAGAATGGGATGTCATAAAAGCTCCTCTAGGTGTACTGTGTAGGTGGCCATTCATTAGTAGAAATTCAGGCAGCTGCATATGAGGAAATGTATACAAAAAATTTCAAATTCAACATTTTTTGCAGTTTAATAATTGTGGTTAATATAGTTTTGTATTTTCCTTTTGTTTTTATTTTTATTTAAGTTTGAGACTTTGTTTTCAGTTCAGTTTAGTTTGGTCTGAGGCGTGTTTCAAATTAAAGACAATGTTTATTTTTATTTTTTTATTTTTTGTTTTATAATATGTACGTATTTATCAGGGGTAAGATTTCAGAACTTTAGGATATGTATTAAAATACAGACACAAGCCGTTATAAAGACATTTGAATCACAGTCAGGTCTCAAACTTGCTACACCATAATCCTCTCAGTTGATTATGTTTATGAATGCCTCCAAATTGACAAAACTTTAAAGACATTATATGTGTTTTTATTGTTAGTTTTGTTCATACATGAGTATTTTAGATTTTTTGTTGTTGTAAAGTCTAGGTTTTATTGTACATACCTAATCCTAGTTTTAGTTTTTAGTTTTATTGAACATTAATACTTTGTACATGCTATGTTAAAGAGTATGAAATTAGTTTCTCACCACTTTATTTGAAGCAGCAGTTGAGAGCACAGGGGTGACTGATTTAAAATGCTGTTTCTCGAGAACGTAGTCTGCAGTTGTAAGCAACAAAGACATTCAAGTAAATGGTGAAAGGAGTGAGACTTGTTGTCAGCAGACTGAACTATCAGGCTGTCTAAACTATAGCTTGTAATCATTGCTCACTGCTGTCTCTTGTGTTTAGGAGCTTGCATCTGTCTGGATGTTGAGTGTTCGGGCTCTGTTTGGAATCGGTTTCCTGGTGACCTCACGAACTGTGACAGCCCTTGCTCAGACAGGGACATGCCCGCTGTCTGCTGCAGCAAACCACCACAAGAAAGACTGTTTAAGTAGTAGACCAGCATCCACCATGGCACAGGCCATCAAATATCTTGGGTGAGGTTTGAAACATTGCACACATGAAAGTAAAACCAGCCTGAATGAGTCTATATTGACCTTTAAATGCTTCACAGGCAGGAGGAGGCCCAGCACATTGATGAAGAGCTCTTCAGTGAGTATGGCTTCAGTGTGGATCAGCTGATGGAGCTGGCTGGACTCAGCTGTGCTACAGCCATCACACGGGTATGATTCACTCAAGACTCTTATTTTGAAATGAAAATTTAATGTAGGGCTCCAATATATTACAGAAAGTAAATATGAAGTTCTTTTATGAATCAAAGAATCCTTTCTGACATTTTTAAACACATATGGCAAATGTTTGTTAATTCCAGCATCTGGATTTTTATGCAATGTTTTCCTTTGTTTCACAAGATATTAAACTCAGTGCCTCGGCTTTGCAAGAAGAAATTGCATTGGTTTTTGGAATCATTTCATTTTTTTTCTCACATTTTATGTGTATACTCAGTGATAAGTCAATCATGTAATTATATTTACTAGAGAAAAATATAGAAATAATATTTAAAAAATAATTATATCAGCCACTTTGGTATTAAATTTGTACAGTAATTTCCCAGAAAACCTCTGCTCTCACTGATCTCTCCTTCTATAAATTCACAGCCTTTAACTGTGCAAACTAGACTAAAGTTATAATTTAGCATTACTGCAAGAGAGACAGTAATAATGAAACATTAGGTTGTTTGCACAATTAAAAGTTGCCAATTTGTCAGTGTGTTCCTGTTCCTTCTGGTCTTTCAAATTTGCACTTTGCAGCTGTATCAGCTTTGGAAGATACATAAAGAAACCGTTTCATAACTCTGACCTTTTCGATGTATAGACACACAGAAAGCCCTCTTGAAGATCAAGTTTATTTCTCTTTTAAAGGGCTAGCTGCACTAATAGTAACCAGGTTCTGCATTTACAGCACAGGGATTTATCTCAATCAGATTACTGACTGAAGTAGGGAATAATCAGATTGCTTCTTTTTCTCTCTTCGCATCATTGGAAGTGTTTCACTTTAGGAGCTGCTCTGAAGAAAAACCATTTTTCTTGTCAAATACAAGTATACACTTACCTTATCTTTCTTTCTCTCCAGGCGTATCCACTTACTTCTCTAGCCAAGGCCAAACCTTCTCTGCTGGTGATTTGTGGACCCGGTAACAATGGGGGTGATGGCCTGGTCTGTGCACGGCATCTAAAACTCTTTGTGAGTGTCCCTCATTTTTCATGGAGATGAAAAGAAATAAAGGACAGTTTTAAGATGCTTATTTTTATTGTATTTTATTTACATCCACTGGCCACTTCAGTAGCTACTCCTTGCTAGTACTAAGTTGGACCCCCTTTTGCTTTTAGAACTGCCTTATTTGTGGCATAGATTCAGCTGGAAAATTCTCTCAGAGATTTTGGTCTATATTGACATGATAGCATCACACAGTTGCTGCAGATTTATTGGCTGTGCATCCATGATGTGAATCTCCTGTTCCACCACATCCTAAGGAGGCCATTTGAGTACACTGAACTCATTGTCATGTTCAAGAAATCAGTTTGAGATGGATTAAGCTGTGACATGATATCATCCTGGAAGCAGCTACCAGAGGATGGCCAAGCTATGGTCACACATTGTAGGTTGGATCCATGCTTTCTATGTTGCTTATGTCAAAATCTGACCCTACCATCCAAATGTTGCAGGAGAAATCAGGACTCATCAGATCAAACCAATGTTGTGTTGGTGAGCATATATGCAAATTGTAGCCATAGTTTCCTGTTCTTGGCTGACAGGAGTAGCACCCAGTGTGGTCTTCTGTTGCTGTAGCCCATCTGCTTTAAGGTTCAACTTGTTGTCAGTTCACAGAGGCTTTTCTGAATACCTTTATTTAATGAGTGATTCTTTGAGTTCCTGTTGCCTCCCTATTAAGCAGTCTAGCCGCTCTCCTCTGGCCTCTGACACCGACAAGGCATTTTCACTCAGGACTGCTGCTCACTGGATATTTTCTCTTTTTTGGACCATTTGCTGTAAACCCTAGAGATGGCTATGTGTGAAAATCTTGTAGGTCAGCAGTTACTGAAATACTAATATAAGCCAGGCTGGACACCAACAACCATGCCACATTCAGAGTCAGTCAAATCACCTTTCTTCCCCATTTGATGTTTGGTTTGAACTTCAGCAGCTCACCCCGACTGTGTCTACAAGCCTAAACACACTAGGTTGCTGACACATGATTGACTGATAAGATATTGTGGAAACTAGCTGTTGAACAGGTGTACCTAATAAAGTGGCTGGCAAGTGTATTTATCATTGTAAGTTTTACTCAACTGCGTGTATTTATTTTGCCCTCTGGTTTTCATATGAAACACGATTCTATAAAAAATAGTCATAAAAAGTTGTTTTTACGTCCTTTTAAAAGTTTTATTTTCTTATTAAAAGTTAGAAGATATTAATATTTCAGCTTCTTCGTCTGACTTTTCACATATGGAATTCCCTTTTCAAACTTCCCTAATGCTTCATGTGCCCTATTGCAGGGTTATGAGCCATCCATCCTGTATCCAAAGAAGCCAAACAAACCACTGTTCCAAGGCCTGACCACACAATGCCAGAAAATGGAGATCCCTTTTCTGACAGAGATGCCTGAGGTTTGGTGTTGATCAATTCTGTAGCAGTTTTAGCCACAGTGAACACACAAACACATTGTTTACTGTTTTCTTTGTTCACTTTATTTAAAGCTGTACAAATGCTGTATTACACATTATTAGATCTAACTAAATGAGGTTTCTTTTTAAAGGTCTAAATGACCCTGTGGGGAAAACAGCATAGTCAGTAATGTAATTGATAGCTAATGGAACAGAGACTGAATTGGTGGATTTACTGACTGGCCTGGCATAAATATGCTTTAAAGCAGCATTATTTATTTATTAAGGTTTACATTGTCTTCTCAGGCCAAAGTGATTGATGAAGCATACAACCTGGTGATAGATGCCATCTTTGGCTTCAGCTTCAAGGGGGCTGTGCGAGAGCCTTTTGGCGTCATCCTGGATACATTGAAGAAGACCACAGTGCCCATAGCCAGCATTGACATCCCCTCAGGTCAGGTCCTCAACAGTGCTATGTTAATTTTTGAAGGTTACATTAAGAGATGACTGCAATTGATCTTTTACGGTGCTCCCTGCTGAGAAAGGCAATTTGTTTGAGTAATTTTGTCTTATCAAAATTAAACACAACTTTGCATTTAGCTTGCTCTTGTGGGGAATGTGCATGTTCTCCTTGTACCTGGTGGGTTTTCTCTGGGTATTCCAGCTTCCTCCCACAGTCCAAAGACATGCATGTTAGGTTACCTGGTGATTCTAAATTGACCGTAGGTATGAATGTGAGTGTGAATGGTTGGCTTTCTGTGTTAACCATGTTACAGACTCGCAACCCTTCCTAGGTGTACCCCATGACATCTGGAATTTTCTATCCCATGACCCTGAATTGTATAAGCTGTTAGAAAATGGGTGTATTGATTTCACCTTAATGCATAACAAGTTAATAGTTTCAGCATCTCCTCCCCTACATGACCAGCAGCAAGCTGACGTTAAAGCTAAACTTTAGCAGAACCATTGTGGTTTTGCAGTAGTTGGGTAACAAGGAGTCTTTCTCTTTAGTTGTTGTGGAGTTGTGCTTGGCTCGCAGTTACTTCTTCAAAATATGAGCTCTTTAGCAGCTGATGGACACTTAATGTCACCTCACTGACACAACTGTAGGATTGAATTCCACTAATACACAGCAGTGTGCCAAGAAGTCTTATAAAAGGAAGACAGAAAATGTAACATACTTAACAGTAACTCATCACTTATTTGATCATCTAAATAACTGATCATTTGAATTGCAACATAAGCATGTAATGTTACTCATTACAAAGCAAAAAGTCCCAACACTCGTCCTCACACAGAAAAATGTACTTCCTGTGTTGCCTACTGTTGATCTTGTTAACCTGATGCTCTTTTGTTTCACTGCTCATCATTTGTTGAACATTAGCACTTTGTCGTTGTCAGTAGCAGTGCAAAATATGACAGAGAAGACAAAATTTAATGACGTGTAGCAGTAGTAAGTAAATGCATTGGGAAATGAAAAGAGATGGATGGAGAAGAAATGTTCAGTGCATCATGGGAAGTCCCCCAGAAGCCTAAGCCTATTGCAGCATAAGTAAGGGATGGTTCAGAGTCACCTGATCCAGCTAACTATAAACTTTATCAAAAAGGAAAGTTTTAAGCCTAATCTTAAAGTCAGAGAGTGTGTCTGTCTCCTGGAACCTTTTAAATTCAATTTGTGATTTTAATAGGGAGCCAATGAAGAAAAGCCAATATAGGGGAAATATGATCTCCCTTTCTAGTCGCCATTAATACTCTTGCTGCAGCATTTTGAATCAACTGTAGGCTTTTTAGGGAGCTTTCAAAACAGCCAGATAGTAATAAATTATAATAGTCCAGCCTAGAAGTAATAAATGCATGAACTAGTTTTTAGCATCACTCTGAGACAGGCTGTTTCTAATTTTAGCAATACTGTGCTGTTAAAATAAGGCAGTCCTACGTATTTGTTTAATGAGGGCATTTAAGGACATATCCTGGTCAAAAATGACTCCAGGATTCCTCATAGTACATGTGATGATGTGGTAAAAGCACAGGAATCCAGCCTAAAAGTACAGATGGACTGATTGTGGTATGCCAGTTTGATATTAGTGCATTATGTGCTTGGATGTAGTGGCTCAGTTATGACATTTTTTTTCAACTGTCATTAAAATTTTATACTTGAGCATTTCCACTATCACTTGCATTCTGTCAGTGACAGCTGGGTGCTGACTGTTACACTACCACTGCAGTCACTTTACTCATATAAATGATTATCACAGTGAGCTGTAAGTTATTTTCAATCTGGAAAAGTATTGGAATCTGAATCTGGAGGCGAGAGGAATAGGGGTATCCTTCTAGTTAAAGATAGAAACACAGTATACTACATATAAAAAATGCAGCATTTTTTTTTTATTTTATCTGCTTGCTCAGTTGAATTTTGGTGTCTGTGTTGGTGAGGATACATTGAAAAAGGGTTTGATCTTCTGTAGTTGCCTCCATCCATCTGTTGGTGACCAGTATGGGATAATGGTAATCAATGGCTGAATTTGCATGAAATGCGCTGTGCATGTTCATGCTCTCAAATGGAACAAATCGATTTTGGTGACCCTTTGAACTTCTCTGTAGCTCTAACTGTAGACCAAACGTTTTCTGACCAACATACTGCACATTGTTATGGCTTGTACTGTGCACATTCATTTTCCCTGTAAACAGAAACATTGGCTGGATTGTGACATCCTTTTTGTTTTCTTTTTTAAAGGTTGGGATGTGGAACAAGGCAGCACAGATGGACTCCAGCCCGACATGCTCATCTCTCTCACTGCTCCCAAAAAATCAGCCTCACTTTTCAAAGGACGATATCACTTCCTGGGAGGCCGGTTTGTGCCACCCGGCCTTGAGAAAAAATACCAACTCAACCTGCCTCAGTACCCTGGCACAGACTGTGTGTTACAACTGTAAGAGATGAGGGGTATGAGGGAAATTGGTTTCCTTAGAGTGAACTTAATGCTGTCATTCAGTAAATCTGATGAGGTGATTTTTCTTCATGTGATCGCACCAAGCTTTATGATGGTGGCAGCAACAGCTACTGCAAGTGTGAAAATAAAAATAATTATGAGTCTTATACATTGTTATTTCTGTGATAAAGAGCCTTTGCTTAGAGTGGACCTATTGTGCTTTTCCTTATTTTCTGTCATGTTAAATGTGACCACACTTTAAAATAATGAGATCAGTGTATGTACAAGTAATCACTGTGAGCCATATATTCAGGTTTCAGACTGCTCTCAATGCTCTGTTTTACAGTTTCTCCTACTGTTGGCTCTGTATGATGTCGAAGAGAGGATATCTTTAATATGTAACCACGCAATAGGACACATGAAGCACTAGGAAGGCTTGAAAATGGAATTCCGGAAGTTAGACCAGGTTGAAATATATCTTCTAAATCAGCAGACTTTTTAAAATAAGAAAATAAAATTTCAAAAGGACTTAATCACAAATTAAGATAACTTAATGACGTTTTTTTTTTTTTTTTTTAAAAAAGTCTAGTTTTTATTTTT
>VUQH01021871.1:36052-50357 GCA_015106775.1 Etroplus canarensis | reverse complement strand
ACCAAGAGTGGTAAAATCATGGACTAGGACAATCAGGATGACTTTCCGACAACCATTTAAATATGCGGACAATATGAGGAAATAAGGCAAGGTTATAAATTCGGTGCCAGTTTTGGATTTTTCTCATATTGCCTCTGTGCACATCTGTGCACTTCTTAATATCACTTCATATTATGCACTTCAGATTCATTCTTTTATTTACAGTTCCTGTCACTCCCTCCAGGAAATATACGACACCACGATTCCTAAGTTACTGATGGACTTATTCCCTTAATGGAACTTGTAACATCACCGTCATCAAATCCACCGCCGAACTGTGCAAAATACATGACAATGTGCAAAATAAGCACGCATTTATATCACACAGATGGCACAAATTAAACAATAAATATGCGCGATCTAGCATAAAACGCATAAACAAACATACCTCGCTGGCTGCACACAACCAAGGGGGAATGAGTCCACTTGCATAATAAAAGGTCTTCAAAAGAAAATGTATAATCCATGTCAACTTGAAAAAATAGCACTTCTTAAACTTTAGCAGACTGTAACTTATACCGCTCTTAATATTAATTCCCGGCAGAAAAAAGGTGCAACAAGTAAAACATGTCCCATGCAACACAAAGTGAAAACACACTTCCCAGGTTTCCATATAGCGCCAATACAAAAACAAAGTATTCATAAAATGAATCACATAAAATGTAAGTAAACAAAAATGTATATCAATAATGATGTAATAATTATGGCAGTTACAGTTCCAAAACAATGACAATAATAATAACAATCACAATACGTCATAAGATCACCGCAAAGTGATCATCTACACTACCATCACAGTATTGTGTGAAATGTTTATCAGTCCCAGAAAGTACACCACAGTTTTGTGTATCACAAAATATCCATGCATAATGTTCACCATTCACAGAAATGAAAGCACAGTTCACTATCCTCAGTTCTGCTTGCCCTACTGGTTGTCATCAGGACCACGGAGGCTTTTGGGAGCGTTTGCAGAAGAGGCAGAAGTGTTAAGGAAAGGCAGGATGCCCGCAGGACAATGCAGACAAGTTGCCGAAGGTGTCAGGAAGTTCATTTCCGCGGAAATTTTGCCCTCTCCTGAAGGCGCAGAAACGCCGGGAAGTGTTCAGGAATGATAAAGACAGCGAAAGGAAGCTTTCAAAAATATGCGGAGAGGTTGCGGATTTACTAAATTCACATTCTGCGTCTTGTCCGCGCCCTAGTGGACACTAGGTTTTACAGGAAAATTATGGGGGATACACAACAGACCAAGAGGCCCACACAGCTGTAAAAATGTAAAGTGTTTGTTACATGCATGTCACCATAGGTTCTTATGGGTTAACAAAAATATATTATATGGACAAAATTATTGGGCCACCTTCACATTACACCAACAGATTTTGCATTCTAAATCCATAGTCATTCCTGTGGAGTTGGTCATCACTTACTGTAGCGGTTAACACCCCAGAAAACCAACCCCATAGCGTTATCCTTCCTCCTCCAAACATTACAGTTTGCATAATGCAGTCAGGCAGATAATTTTCCCCTCTCATTCGCCAAACCTCATCTATCAGACTACCAGATAGCGGAGCATGATTTGTCAGCCCACAGAACATAGTTCTACTGTTCCAGAGTCCAGTTACACACTCCATCTGATGCTTGGTATTGTGCTTGTTGATATAATGGTTGCATACAGCTGTTCGGCTATGGAAACCCATGCCATGAAACCCCTGGTGCACATTTTTGTGCTGATGTTGCTGATACCATAGCAGGCTTGGAACTCTGCAGTTAGTGAGTCAGCAGAGCATTGGTGGCTTTTATACACTGTCAGCACCCAAAGACCCCCGCCCTGTAACTTTACATGGACTGACACGTTGCAGCTAAGTTGCTCGATTCTTAAACACTTCCACTTTGCAATAATACCACTTACAGTTGATTTTGGAATGTCTTGGAAGGAAGATATTTCACCAACCAACTTGCTGCAATGGTGGCTTTCTATTGTAATATACACTCAAATCCAGAGAGTTCTTTAGAATGACTCATTCTTTCACAGAGGCTTGTAAATGCAGAATATATTGCTAGGTGCTTGATTTTATACACTTGTGGCAATGGGACTGAATGAAACACCTGATTTTAGTGATTAAGAGGTGTGGACCGATACTTTTGTCCATGCAATAACAAACAATCCAACAGATATTAAAGCTTCTCTGACAGAGTGGAAATAGATTTTTACAGGCACATCTATGAAGAATACCAAAAGTCTCTTAAGTATCGCTTTAAATTGTATGCATAATAGTAGTATATGTCTGCGTGTGAGCTGATTTATGCTGTACCTCGCTCCAATGTAGAGCGTCCGATTGACTTGAAGGATCCTCTGGATGTGTAGAGGCTCTTGTCTCAGCCATGTTCTATGTGGTCGGCCCAGAAACACAGGGTATCTTCTCACCACTGTCAGAGAAAGAAACACAATGGCTGCTCTGACACAGACATCCATCTTTGCCAAAAGTAGTCAGCATTAAACTTTTTTTGTGCTAGTTTGTTTTGACAATGCAGCTTTAGTAACAGTTATTCAAGGTGAAGTGGAGACAGCCTCTGAGATCTGCATTCGAAAGAACAACCGATCTGCTACATTAAGCATACAGAGACATGGAGAGGAGCCCAAACTAATAATCTGAAAATGAAAGATGTTTGAACTACACCTCTTATGTCATTATATTCACAAGTTTTTGTTTGTTGCCTTTTTGAGATTCACTTTTGATGGATTGTTCATTTACAAGCAGCTTTTTGTGACAAGTATGACAACACATGTTCTGCCAAATGATTCAGTTTACTCAAAAAGACAAAAAATAAATATCAGAAAGGTAAAACTAAACGTTCAGCGTTGCACATTGAAAAAGAGAAACCACAAGGGAGAAAAAACAAAGATAAAAGTAGTAAAACATTTTCAGACTTTGTAATTTTGTACTACAGTTGTACAAAAATACAAACAAAACATATGTAAAAAGAAAAACAGAAATAACAGCACATAACTTCAGTTACTATGGAAAGCCTATAGTTATAATCTGACCTTGATGTGGCGAAGAAAGGTTTCTTCTTTGGATATCCTTTCTTGCACTTTATTCTCTGTCATCATCACTTCTATATCTCCAACTCATCTATTATTTTAATTTTTATTTCTATAAATGTCTCCTTCTAGGATTCCTATCCTATAATCCTTATTTTGACTAGTTTCTGCATCATTCTGTGCTGAGATACACTTTGTTTGCTTGGCCTTCTGCTTTCACTTAAACCTACTGTGAACCACAGCTGCTGGGTCTATTTTAGCCAATGCATAGTCTTAGACATCTACACTCAACTGTTCAGTATTGATGCATGGAGAATGGTCTGGACTTAGCTGGAAAACCACCAGTCAATATTATTGAACTGCAGTCAATCTAGGGCTGGTCTGTGCTGGAGACTGCCAAGCTCATATGGAGCCACAAAGTCTGAGTGTTTGTGGGGCTGTGTCTCTGGAGGGTCTGAATGCGTGTATGGGAAAGTTATGAATGTGAGAGTCCCTTCCACGGCTTCAGTCTCATTCCTGAGGGTGACCCCACACCTCCTGACCTGGACAGCAGTCAACACCCTTTGTGTGAAAGCCTGTCTAAACTCCACAGGCAACGTTATGACCTTATGCCTTTTCCATAGCCTTCCTCCCAATTCATCACCATGTCTATTTGGCAGCAACCCAACACTTCATGTCCTGAGTGGGAGATATGCAAGGGAGTAAAAGGCTATGGGGCGAGAAAGAGAGGAGGTCAATACCTTCAGTAGGGATGAAGTTGAGGGGCCCCGGTTCCTCTGGGAAAGCTGAGCTAGCCGTTTGGAGGAGCCAACACAGAAGCAACAAGGAGGAAGGGGCCACAGCTGCCATAGCAACCCAACTGCAGAGTCTGTGGAAATAAAAAGGAGAAAAAAGAAGTGAGTTGCAGTTGAAACAATCACTCAGTCAATCGTTGACTGCCTAACTAACTAGCAGGCTAGCTTTCTCAATTGAAGCTTCATCTTTGAAGCTTCATCTTTGAATTCCTACAGCAACTCTGCCTCTTTGTCCTGTTGTGAGGGGGGATAAACATCTGATCAGAGTGATGGATTAAGTCGTTCACTCCAGGAGAAATGTCCAGTCAGCTTTGAATGCTGCCAGATCACTGTGGCATCACCACATCAAACATCACACCACTATGACACATCTAAATCCGACAGGAAAGAAATGTCAGAGGAGAAAAGAAAGGGTGACATCTTGTCGAAGACAGAGGACAAGGTATGTCTCATTCTTTGTATGAATCAATAAAAAAAACCCTATAGGTATGGAGGGAGTGAAGGGCTTCATCAAGTATTATCGAGGTTAAGAGACAGAGAGGGAGAGAAATGGTTTATGTAAATTAAATGCTTTCCAGTGACTCAAATCATTTCTGAGTAGTGCTGAGGCATGTAAGTCTAGAATGTAATTCCTGTGGAAATACAAATGATACCTAAATGAAGTTAGCCTACACAAGCCATCTAGAAAATGGTTGACTCCAGCAATAAGCCCTGAAGAACAAAAATTCTTAAGACTTGATATTGACTTAAGCCACAAACCTCAGAAGGACTGAAGGGCTGGCTACCACCCCTCACTTCTGTTTCTGTGACTGAGCTGCCAGAGAGAACTTTAGAAAGTTGTTACAGCCTTAAGGTCTGACTCATTTGTAATTACAGTAGATCTCTTGCCTTGCAATAAACTGTGTTTTCAAAGAAATTCCCCAAACACACTGTAATTTACAAAACCCCATAGCTCTGCACTTATCTCATACAGTCATTTGCTTTGAAAATGTAGTGGGGAGGCCGTCCTTCCCCACCACTGCAAACAACATTATTTTACAGTCATGCACAACTGCAACATCTGACATTTGATTATTCAAGACTGGATTTCTTTATGCAAAATGTTTTTGCATTTGACTGTGGTCACAGATGCACACTAGGTAAAACAATGCAAAATCTAATACTAAATGTACAGTAGCATTTGTTCTTTATGTATCAGCCATATACAAGTTACCCCCTGGGATTAATAAAGTATTCTGATTTGGTTATATCAGTCAAAGGCAATCTATTATACATTTTCAGCTCCATATTTCAGGGTTGAATTTTTCTAGCGTAGTTTTGCATGATTGACAGTTGTAAAAAAGTTATTAAACTTTTACTGGCTGTTGCAACGCCTAAGGCATTGATTGTGTTGGCTGACCCCTCACCTGGCTTCCACATTGAAATTAGTTGCCTGTGAGCA
The DNA here is from genome assembly GCA_015106775.1 of Etroplus canarensis. Classification (NCBI taxonomy): domain Eukaryota; kingdom Metazoa; phylum Chordata; class Actinopteri; order Cichliformes; family Cichlidae; genus Etroplus; species Etroplus canarensis. Next base: position 45,043 of record VUQH01021871.1, on the reverse strand, counting down.
CCGCCTGTTCCCTTTTGCCAGTGTAAAGGCTCCAAAAACAAACTGAAAACTTACTCAAAAACATAACTCTTGTTCTTGATTGGCAGTTTTTCATATCCATCCATAATATGAGATCTAAAATATGAGTGGACAGCATGATATGTCTTTTTCTTATTAAGCTTATTTTAAATCAACATTGTGGGTTTGAGAGCTCTACTTAACTTATTTAAGTACAAGACAATTATTAAATTTTAATAAAATTTAATTTGATGCGATAAACAAAAAATAAGATACAAACCTGAATGTTAGTGATGATGTAACTCATCTGGCTAAAGGTGCCTCACAGGTTACTGTAATGTGTGAAGCACAGAAATAACGTGAGAAGTTTTCTTGTCAGTGGTTGGCTGTATTTTACAAACTAATGAGAAAAAAATCTATTGAGAAGTTGAGGAAGCTCGCAAACACTGAATCTCATTCACCATCAAATGAAAGTGTTCCGAGTTCAAGAGTATTACAGCTACATGGTCAGTAGTAACCATGTCCATAAAAAGCATGAAAATATGTGAATGCAGCAGCATGCCATATTACTGACAGTATTACTGAAGTTAGTATCATGGTCATAGAAAGTCCCCAATCACACCTTTCTGATGTGTAAGTCAACCGATAGGACCACTTCCTCCATGATCATGACAGATAAGGTCATTGCCATCTAGACCAGCGGTTCTCAAAATGTGAGACGGGCCCCACTGGTGCGGTGCAGAGCCACTGCAGGTGGGGTGTAGGCAACCAATAAAAATGTTTTTTTTAAAAAAGAAAAAATTCAAAACATATATACATATATAAAGTGAAACTAAAGTGAATAGTTAGAATTTTTTTAAGATAAAGAAGCAAACGAGTTTGCTCATGCTACTGGCCGATGATAAGTACCTTTATTAAAGTAAAACTCAACATGAATCCCTTTTTATTGCTAGTGACGATAAAACTGTGGAGAGTGGGGCATCAACTCTTTTCATCTTTTGAAATGAGGCACGTTTGTGAATTGTGGATGGACAGAGGGACAGTCAGACGATGGACGCATTGCCGTGGCAATAGCTCATCAGTCATTTCGCCGAATGAGCTGAAACTACGTGGTAAACTAAACATTGCGTGCATATTCAGTGTGTCCATAACTATAGACAGTATAGTATATAAGATTGTGGAAGTTTTTTTCCGCAAGATTTTTTAAAAACATTTTAGTGATTTAGCAAAACTAATTGGCAACTGACATATTTGTACACTTTTAATAAAGTATTCTGATTCTGGTTGGGATTCTGATTTACAGTTACAGTTGAGCGAGCTTCCTTTCTGTAGTAATTTTTAGTCTTTCTCTCCCCCTCTCTCACTCACACACACACACACACACACACACACACACACACACTCCCTCTCTTTCCCAAAGGATACAAACAGCCATTGTGTAACCCATCGCTTTAATTGAGTCCCAGACATAACCTTATCAGGACACACAATCTTTATGGGACATTTCTCAAATTCCCTGCTCTGACATCAGAATATAAGTGAAAGGAACGCTAATTACTCAACACCCACAAGCAAATTACAGGAGGTGAAGGGGAAAAGAGTCACAGAGAGAAGAAAGCGGGTCACAGGGTAGCGAGAGAGAAAGAGAAAGAGATGGAATGGGAGATAAGTGAGAAAGAGCAAGAAACAGAAAGAAGATGAGAAGTCAGGAAACCAGTATATTCAATCAGAGATTCTATTGTTTCTGCTATTAATAATGTATGAATAAATGCCAGGCGGTATGCATTCGATTAGTATAATTAGACACCCAGGGCTATACAATTTCATGGGACAGCAGAATAAGTAGGTACACCAGTATTAAACCAAGTCTCTGTATTGTGCAAGTGTGTGTGTGTGTGTGTGTGTGTGTGTGTGTGTGTGTGTGTGTGTGTGTGTGTGTGTCTGTGTGTGCGTGCGTGCGTGTGCGTGTGTGTCTGCGTGCGCGTGTGTGTGCGTGTGTGTCTGCGTATGTGTCTGAGGACATGCACATGGTTCTAAGCCAAAGTATCTCTGTAATTATGACAAATGGTAACAGCCAGTCCATTCAGAAGCATCACTGCATGGTACAAGCTGTATAGTGGTATGCCATAACCATTGAACGAAGCATAGTATGAGTCGCTTATACATTTTGTCATTTGGAGGAGACACTAATCCAAAATATTCAACCCCAGGGTGCAATAGCACTCTGTGCTCAAAACTGAAATGGCAAAAAAAGTCACTAAAGTCATATTGCAGTCGGCACACTGCGTGGGCTCCATGGATTTAAAAAAAAATGTTAAAAACTATATTGTCAGTGCAAAATTGTCACTTCTTTCACCATGGGAGTGCTATTGCTTTCAGTGTTGTGACATATACATTTAGGGATTGAGCTGGATTGTGGAAGCAATCCCAACAGCTCTATTTGGCTGCCAAGTAGTTAATACAGATAGCAAGTGACAACAGTGGAAGAAAAATACAAACATTAGCTGATGGAGCATAACTTAAGTCTGAGTCTTAACATCCCATCCTCTGAACTCAGCACCACAGTCCATTCACTTCAGCTGAATTTACACAGACATGTTAATCTGTCTGACTCACCCGCCCCAGACCAATTCGATTAGGTTTTTAGGCAGGTAATTTTCAAGCTGCCAAAAAGGTGGGGATAAGGTGGTACTGAGGTTGGAACGTATTGTGTTGAGGTATCTTCCTAGATCTCATCAAGTGCCAAGCCAGAATGATCTCCACTGTGGCCAACTTACATAACAAATCACCAGCCAATCAATGATATCTACAGTCTTAAGCAAAGCCCTAATGAAGACTAATGCTGATCTGATAAGGACTCAAGAACAGGCTTAAAAGAGAAGAGAAAATACTTAGATGGCAAAAAAGACAAGAGGAATGTTTGCACTGTTGAATTAGAAGCTGGTTATAGATAGATACTGGCCCTCTATTGCAGGGGTCTGGGCACTTTGCATGCAAATAGGACACCTCATCAAATGAAGACGCTAATAAGCTCTGAAATGCTTTTGTCACTTATTACTGTTGCCATGGCTCTTGCTTTCTCCTCTCCTCAGTCTTTCTACCTTTTTTCTTTTACCATCTTATTATGCAGTGGCTTCTGTCTTGCATTACCTTAACCCCAGTCTTGATAATGTGTATGTTCTCTATGTGCTTCTCTTACACAGCTGTGAGGTACTTGCACCGAAATATTTGGATGAAGACTTGAAAGAAAACCAAGATTATGCATGTCCTAGATATACAGAGAATGGTAATGAAATAGAGCAGTATTAATGGGAACACAGTGGTGGTGGTGGTGGTGGTTCGGGTATTTATGATTAAAATATTTAACAGGGAGGTTTTGAGTATTATGCAGGGGTATCACACAGTACTCAAACTGTAGTCTATAATATAATCCATTTTTACACTGGTCGCCCAGCTTCAAAAAGCCTGCAGAGGAAGAATGAGTACAATTGCAATCTATTTAAACTCAAATCCTATTATCGCCATTTAAAAGGCAAATTGTAATTCAAATATTTCTTTTTACCCAAAACTGCATGTATTTTTTTAATAATAAAAATGGCCCATGTGATTACGTTGTCATGTTATAAAGTGGGAAAAGGGACAATCTCAATACTCAACCCATGAAATGTATGCAGTTCTGAAAGAGCAATGTTATTGCTTTATTTTTCAGCTGCATTTCCACCTGTAACAGGTGAAAATACTTGGAACATATTGTAGAAACAAGTCTCAAGCTAGATATTTTCTTACTGCACATGAACAGAGCATGCATAGTAAAACTTACTTTATTGAGGACAGACACACATTCTGTATTTGCCAGATGGGTAAATAACAGTGTTTTTGAACAACTTTTTTAGTTTGATGAGATGATAATTCATTATTCTAGCATTTGGTTTACAGTTTTTTATGGTTTCCAGCAGCCAAATCCATCAATTAATGCAAGTTAAAAGTTTGAAGAACTTATTTTTTTGTGATCATTTACTGAAATTTTATTTTAAGCGGGCACTAGTGGAAGAACGAACAAATTTTAATTCAATGAAATTTTCAGTTTCCAATAATGCTCTGTAAATACAGGTCTTTAAGTAATACCCAAGGAAAGACAACAATAACCTGAAGGATTCAACTGTGAAATAATCTTTTTTAAAATAGGGCAGATACACGCATGTACCAAAAGACTTTGGGCCTTTAAACACTTAATATCTTGGAAAGAGTTGGAAAGAAGAATTAACAATTAAAGAAATACTGCTTTGTCTCAGGGTACGCTCCACCAGGATGACCTTCAGGGTTTCGTACTTGAGACTATGCTGCTACATGGAAAAACCATATTAAGTATGTAGCAGAGGATTTTATTTTGGCTGTACTTTCTTTATGTGAACTTGAATACACCTCATAGATTTCCCAGAGGCTGGCCTAATTGTTATATTAGTTGAAAAGGAGAGGCTGCTTTATGGAGTGTGTAGAATCAATGACAGGTCATAGCCTGATGCTGCTTGGCTCTCCTTCAGTCAGCAATAGCATGCAATGAAATATGTGGCAGGGATGTGAGGAAGCAAGGGAATGAAGAATAAGATGCGAGAATAAAGGCAAGGCAGAAGGGTTTAAGGCAAAGATGGAAACAAACACAGTGGCTATAAAAAACTGAGGATGAAGAACAGAGAGGACAAGGCAGGACAAAGAAAATGACGAAAATAATGCACCACAGGGAGTGATGAAGAGGAACAGAGGTGAAAGAGAAACAAGTGAAGCATTCAAACAGAGACAGGGAGTCACATCGGAAATATAGACAGTGAAGCCAAAGAATGTTAGGAATGAGAGAAGCAAGAGGAGAGGAAAAGCAAAGAACCAATAGTACTCTAGCATTGCCAGATTTATCTTCACCCTGAGCCAAGAGTAGGCTAGTGGGAAGAACTTGTGTCTCTGTACTTGTCCTGGTTTTCAGCTTATCTGAAGTGATGACATCTTTCTGTGTCTCGTTATGTGTGGGGAAATGGGTAGAAGCATCAATAGTTAAACCACTGCAGTTGAGATTGCACATCTTGCCTTTAAGTGACACATTCGAGAAACATGGAGTAACTTACCATAAATACGCTGATGGTTTAACATAGTTTTATAGCAATCATTGTACCCTGGAGACCTCAAGCTTTTAAAGTCAGTGGTTCAGTGTACTAAAGACATAATTAACTAGATGAACAACTTCCTGCAACTCAAAAAAAAGACAAAATGCTTGTTTGTTATTAGTGCGAAGCCTGAAACACAAAAGGAAACACTCTCATTTAAGTTCTTGCCCCTAGAAATACACTACCACAAAGGTCATAAATCTATTGTTGATTATAACCTTATGTTTTATGGCAAAGCCTCAAAATGTGGGATTCTGGGCTGCTGTTGTTGTTACTGTTCTAATATTTTGCAAGATTTTGCAAGGTTTCTTAAGAGTACTTCTCTCCTGTGTATCGTGTCATACCTTGTCTGTCTCTCCATTTATTTGCTTGTTGGTGGGAAACTTTTGTCCCTCTTTTATGGTTACTTCCTGTTTGTTAATAACTTTCTTGTGTGTCATGTTTTGGTTTACTTCTTGTCTTTTTCCTGCCTTTGTGATTGTCTGGCCTCTTTGATGAATTTCACCTGGATGCTGTTTCCTAATTAGGTCCCTGTGTATTTATATCCCAGCCCTTCCCTTAGGTAAATGTCAGTCCTTCTGCTTCTCTGTCTGCTAATTTACCCCTGATTTTTGCTTTCTCTGTTTCATTTTGGTTGCTTGTTCCTTTTGCCTCTGGATTTGTCTGTCCGAACCCTGCAGTGCCTTCATTGCTTCTTCTCCATGTTTCATTAACCCTTTCATGCATGGTAGCCATGCTATGCATGAACTATGTGTTAGCATAACAGGTAAAAGCTATAGAAAAGGTCATGGCTAAAGTAAATGAACTGTAGTACAGTTATGGTCTGGTAACTAAAACATTTAATAAAAGCCTTGATTGCAGGTCTGCATGAAATCAGTAACTAAATGGCACTGAATCAAAATTTTTGGGAGCATAATTATCCTTTAAGGACCAAGTATTTGAGGATACTGGAAAATAAAATGAAAGTAAAATCCTTTATTTCTTGTCTACCAAAATGATGGTGCAATAGCTGTAAAATTTCTAAATACTGCTGCCAGATTCCTGATAAGAAAGCAGAAATTTAAACATATCACACCTGCTTGCATAGCTCATTTTCCCTATTTTTTGGCTTCAGGTTAATTACAGACTCAATTAAAATTGTACTTCTTGCCTTTAAACACAATACTTCTCAGGCAATCTGGTGTAAACGCTCATTGTTATAAGACTTAGATAAAAAGCTAAGGCCATTTTTTTAACTAAATAAATAAAAACCAAATATAATATTAAATAAAATTCATCCTAGATTGCATTAGATGTGCTCCAACATTATCACTGTAAAAACAGGTTGGAAACATCTGTTTTCCCATGTGATTGTTTTTTAAAGATGCGTTTGTTTAAACTGCATCTAGTTGTTCGAGTCTCTGCTGGTATAAAATGTTCTGCATTATATTCTTATCTTTTTATGAAACTCACCTTAAATCTACTCTGCTGATTTTAGCTAGTATGCCCCTCCCTAGCAGCCTGACATACGGTAGATGCAATATGCACCTAAATGATATATTTTACATGACATGCACACAGCAAAACACATCTCCTTCGGGTATTGTGCCTCCACTTAAACCAAACTGCTGTCTTCCGCCACTATCTCTTCCAGCTGTAATGCAAAAGCAGTGTAGGAATTCCCTCCACTACAGTGAAATACACACACAAATTCATATTATTCTTGGGACTTGAGTGACCTGGGGTCTATTTACTAGAAATTAGCATTGGCATGAAATCCCAGAGCCTTAAGAAAAAAGAAAAAAGAACAGAAAAAAATGGGGGAGTACACAGTAAAAGAAAAATGAAGAGTGGAAGAGTGACCTTTTTACACAGAACACTGATTTTCCCATGGACTGACAAACGGGGAAGATTTATGTGGTGAGAAATATGTGCAGCAGGAAAAAACATTTCTTTAACACTCTTATCAGAATCAAATCATGAGAATGAGTGCTCTGTCTCTGCTACCTACTTCTTTGGCTAGTACAGTATTTCCTTTACACAGTCCTAATGAGTCTAATAGATGTACAGTTTCAAAGGATTTATAGGTTGGTGCTGGAATAAGATAATCTTTGACTTTTTCTTTCAGATGTGGATGTGCTCCTATTAATGGGTAAGAAGCACCCCGATGAAACACTGCTGGATGATGGCGTAGGAATGTAATACTTGTAATAGCTTATTGTTGATGAATGGATATCTTTGAGTTTTACTGAGCTCTCCCTGGAGTTGTGTCACTGTCATTAACCTTCACAGTCCTTAAAATTACAGCTGTGAAGACATCAGGAGATGGAATAGCTGCAATTGCAATTTAGAAAGAGAAGAAGAAAAGACTTGCAGAGCTGGCTGCCAACGTCTGCAGGTTAATTATAGGTTTGTGTTTCAGAAGACTCTCCAATGAAAAGCACTGAGATAAATCTTTTATTCTTTTATTTTTCTACCCTCCATGTTACCCCTCCCTGCTTCTTTCATCTCTTAAGTATCAACATACCTTTCTCTCTGAACAACTCTGACTGCGGTGGTCATTGAAACAGTGATGCATGCAACAAGGAGAAACACCAAGTTAGATCACAACGGCAGAGATAGCCCTGACCTTTTGGCTTCCCACCAGTTTACAACCATCATTAGCAGGGCAGAGATCAGGGGCCAGGGCCATAAATCAAACTCAGACCATCCACGTAGGAAAAACCCAGCTACACTGCAGTAAAAATGAAAAGAAAACACACTCTCAGACTGATGGGAGGCTAAAAGCAACTCCATCCATCAGTGGCTGGAGGCTCCATAAAGTCAGTATGGAAAACACACAAGGCGATAATCTCCAGCATGGTTACAAAAAAGATACAGAAACCTTGCTAATGGCAATAAGAGGTTCTGCAGAAAAACAGAGCCCCTCTTGATGTAATTATTCAGCTAAAAATACCCAAAGGACATGTATTATCCTGCATAAACACACAGAGGTAACCCAATAGGGCAATATGTTCCCATCAGGAGACTGTTTGCCCTTTTTCCTTTTGAATTGCGAGAGGTGGATTTATTGTGATGGCAATAGTCACTCTTGACTGTCAGCTGGAGCATAGGGTCATATGACAGGAACAAAACAGGACATTTAAAGTGGAGGGCAAAGAAAAACTAAACTACTTTGCATACTGAAGTCCTCACTGCACATAATACTCAGTTCCATGCATGTTATTCATGAATGAGAAAAACAGTAATATGATGCAAATGACCTCCTGAATATGTGAAAATAAAACCAATAAAATGGTTAACTGTGTTATTTTTATGAAGAGACCATTTCTTAGCTGGAAGCACTGAATTCGTGGAATGACACAAAAAGCAGACCAATTGCTGAATCTCATTTTATACTGCACTTAACAGACAGATAAGGTATCATTCTTCTCATCTAGAACTCAGAGAAAAACAATAGGTTTATATCAGATTATACAATACGCAAATACCTTCAGATTACACAACATATGAGAAAGGACAGCATCAAATTGTCTATAAGCAATTCTGTTTTAGAGCATAAAGGAGCTGTCAGTGAAAGAGGACAGAGACAAGACACAGGGAGGTGTGTAACAACATCTCTGCATGCAAATGGTGATTAGCTTAGACCCCTCTAGTCTCCCTTCTTGTACAGTGCATGAAGCGTTCTGTTGGGCTTGCACTTTTTGGTTTCAAGAGATTCAGTACAAAGTTAATGACGAAATAATTCAGTAAACAGAATTGCCATATCTGCTGCAAGCTATAACATCCAAGAATAACAATCCCTCAGATGTGTCCAGTTTTTTTTATTTCTGTTTTTTTTTTTTTTTTTTTGCAAATTTTG
>VUQH01021871.1:4874-20047 GCA_015106775.1 Etroplus canarensis | reverse complement strand
ACATACTGATCTATAGTTGGTTTGTTGGGATTTAAGAGTAAAATTTAGTTTTTTATTTAAAACATGGAATTTTATTAATACAGTGTTGTGCAAAATTCTTGAATCACCCCTTACTTCAACAAATTTTGCCAGGGAAATGGGAAAGCGATGCAATGATTAATTGAAACGTGCAAATATTAATGAAAATACAGCACATTAGAAAAAACCAGAGTTTGCACAATTCTAGCTTGAAAATATTTGGTATGGTCGCCTTTATTCGTCAACACAGCCTGAATTCTCTTAGGTAAGCTTTCTTGTCATTTCTTTAAGTAGTCTTCAAGAATAGTTCTATAGACTTCTTGAAGGACATCCCAAACCTTTTCTTTGGATGTTGGCTGCTTTTGTTTTGTTCTCTGTCAATCTGATCCCACACTGCTTCAATAATGGCGAGGTCCAACTCTGGGGAGACCAGTCCATGACTGATGTTGTTGCATTATGTGTTTTTCTTTCAAGGTAGGCTTTAACTGCATTGACAGTGTGTTTGCAATCACTGTCATGCTAAAAAATGAGGCCGTTTCCAGATGGTATTGCATGGTAGATCAAAATCTGACAGTCCTTTTCTATGTTTACAATTCTATCAGTTTTGACAAGATCCTCAACACCACAGGCTGAAATTCAGCCTCCGCTGAGTTTTACAGATGGCTGTAGACACTCACTGTTGTATCTCTCTCCTGACCTACTCCATACACAATGACAACAATCTGAATCCAAAATTTCCAATTTGATTTCATCACTCCATGAGACCCGTTACCACTGATTTTCAGTCCAGGTCTTGTGCAATTTGGCATACCCCAGCCTTTTCTCCCCATTTCCCTTCCTTAGGAATGGCTTCTTAACAGCCACCCTTATTCTAAGATAATTCTGAAGAGGACTGTCCAATTTCCACAAATTTCCTAAGGACACATTACACACCATGCTGGGATATGCCAAGTTTTTTCAAATAGGTCTTTGGGAATCACCTTGTTGGTGCAAAATACTATTTTATGCCTGCCAAACTTATGCATTACTTTTACTTTGTAAAGGCAAAATAGTTTTATTAGGTTGACACAGCATTTTTGTCCCAGACAGCAGTCCAAGGTTGAGCAGTCCTGTGAGCCTGACTAGTTCCTTTTTCAGTCTCTCCCTCAGGGTTTCGGGCCTTCTCAGACAGACAGGCAGGGGATAGGAAGAACTCCACTTGATACATGCCAGCATGCATTTGTTTTATGTTGAGAAGCAAGTGGACTGAGTCAGAAAATACAAGAAAGAAATACATTCAGAATTCTCACCGGTCCCCTGTCTCTTACTGATTTCTATTTATTTATTGCTTTTCTTTTTAACTGAGTCAAGTCAAACTACAAGGTATCTGCTAAATTGTTTTAACATCGGTCAAGCCAACTTTTATATATCAGTCTGACTGTAAAACAGTATCACTGAACATCAGTAGCAAGAGACATCCTACAAAGAAGACAGAGATATGACAAACTGCAAGGCGGCTCATATTTGTGTAATACAGAGATGTATTGCCCTGCAGGTCAGAAACACCTCGATGATTGGCTGCATCGCCTGAGCAAACACTGCTAACACAGTATGTCATCTTCAAACAGATGCCAGTCTCCCTAGAGACAGCTCTACCAGTGTCCAATCCCCACCCACACACCCACTGTTTTTCTTGGAGACATTTGCACACTTGCACTCACACAAAGATATGAACAGCTCTAAGCTCCAACCACTGGTCTCATATCAAAACTAAATATAGACAGTGAGGTAGGGCTATAGGTAGTTGTCAGATGAGGCCCCATTATCAGACTGGGAGGCTCTCGTGTTCTTCCATAATGACCAGCCGCTGCACCTGTTTCTCTGCCTGGCCTTCTCTACACACGGGCACTCAGGTCAGACTAAATATAGCCTCCCTCTCCCTCTCTCTCTCTCTCTCTCTCTCTCTCTCTCTCCCCACACTACACCGCTCTGCACAGTACCCCTCCACCCCTCTTTTAAACCTCTTATTTGGAGCAAACTAAGTACAGTGGCCACCACTGCATACAGAGTTACACATGCTCTTATCTTATCCCCTTTTATAGAAACACGATGACATTACAGCAGGCAGGAAAGACAAATAAGGATCCATTGGTACTAGAGAGGTGGCAATCAAACATCCACTCTGATTTTAATGGCTATGTCTGTCTGTATGTGTCTATCTTTGGACAGCTAGAAAACAGTCCTCTAAAAGAGCTGGTGGTTGTAAAGCTGAACAACTTCAACTCTGCATTAAGTACAGTGCTACAGTATATAAAGTTTTAATTTGTGGTTTTTACCATTCAAAAATCTGGACATTTGCTGGTCTTTTTTAAAAAAAAAAACAGAGACATAGCAGTTGAACTGCTTTCAGGAATTTTGCTGCACATGCGACATATTTGTGTTTTCTCTCTATTGTACAAATATATGACTCATTTTAAAAACTGTTTGCAGCAGAAAAACCTTGCTCTATAAAAACTTTGTTGAATAGAGGTGTCCTTGAGCAAAAAATACAAAACCTTTTGAACTTTTGGCCTCATTTTGAACAAATGTCCTTTTTAAATTTTTGTTTTTGGTTGGAACTTTGTAATGTAATCAACGTACAGGCAGCAATATAGATAAGTGACGTGCCTATATTAAGTTTTAAATAGTGTTTGCTTGTTATAGTCCTGTTCAAACTGGCCCCTTCAATACATTTAATGATGACTTGGCTTAATACTACCAGTCCCGTGTAAAATGTCATATATTCACAAATTTACATGCTTCAGTAGAATTAGACAAGTCAAGGTGGCATATTCCAAAGTTTGAAGTTCCTGCTCTTTATTACCAGTCTTTCCACTCAGCACCCATCTTAGTAACTACCTGTAGAAAGGTACTTGGGCATTTATTTCAAAGTTCCAATCTAAATAAATAAAAGAGTGAGCTTCAATTTCAAAGGTCACCCAGGCAGAGTAAAATCTGATAAATAAAGAAGCTTAAACGATTTAAGCCCTTGATATGTTTTTCCCTGCAGTTTATTCTTCTAATATGCCACACTGCATTTTCATTAATGGCACAACAACAAGTGCTGACACCATGGATGTCTCTGGCTCCTCCCACTGCAGCACTGAACAACTGTCATGCTAATTCACAGTATAAATACAGGAAGTCAAGAAAACCATAAGCATATATACCTACATCTTTATATTATGAGCAGATGTGCCTACCATCACACAGCTGAACTGTCAAACTTCAACAGTGTGCTTGCAACGGTGCAACAATTGGTTTATATGTTTCCTGGTTTCAGTATTAAATGCTTCTTTGGGGGCATTTAAATTAGTCATACTGTAAATAAAAAGCGCCCCTCTCTCCCCACTGATATCCACACTTCCACAGTGCTGAAACACAGCCACATCTACTTTTCATCCATTTTCTTATTCTTACTCTGCATGCACTGCTAAATTTGTGAAGGGAAAATTAATCAAAATGTGCAAATGAATAAATCAAAGGGGTTCAAATCAGTCAAAACAAGGTAGTTATATCTTTTGTATATGCAGAAGTTATTTGTGCACTCAATTTTGTAACACTTGGTCCTGAAATATGTATTTTGGCCACTTCCAGGCACTTTAAAAACTGCTGTTAAAAAAACGCAAAAAGTTTATCTAGTTAAGGCCAATATTTTTGCTATTTCCCAACAGCTCTTTTGTCTTTAGTAACTTGAGCTGAAGGTGTATTAATATGTATGAGTATTTTGAGTGTGCTTGCTTACTACCGCATTAGCTCATTCCTCTCCATTTTTGTTTTTGGAGAAAGGCAGTGAGGAGCTCGAAGAAGAGCAGTAAAGACTGCAGGCAAGAGTGTGTATAAAGGGTGAAGAATATCAGAAGGACTGCCCTCTTTGCCATTCCCAAATTCTCCCATAGATGTGAATAAAGGACATACTGAGTTGTATGACTTTCTCCTACAAATTTTCTGATGCTATCTGCATTTCCATCGGAACACAACCAGTCATTCATAAAAAAAAAAAACACGTGTAATTTTGTACAAAAAAATAGAGTGAAACTTTAAAACTCCACATGATCTGATTAACAGACAAAGATTAATATTAAATTAAGATAAACTAGGGGAATAAGGGAATATTTAAACTGCTATGAACAGGAAGACTGATTGCAGTCTGTGAAAGCAGTTTAAATGTACATAGGGACATGCGAGTACTGTTTCAAAACAGACTTCAAGAATGCAAGCCAATATTTCATTGTGCTGCAGCGGCTAATAAATCCGACACCACTTCCCTTAGGTCAATGAAAAGCACGCAATCTTATGGTTTTTAGCTATGATTAATGTTTGTGTTCCTAAATATCTGGGTGGTTGTTTCTAAGAGCTAGAAAATAATGTGGATTACAGGAAAACAGATCATCGTTGCTGTGTAATCCTGTCCTCGTTCCCAGAAGTGACAAAGATTTGACGATGGAATATTTTCTTAATGTAGTTTTGCAGAGAGTTTTCAGCAATTCTTTGCCCGAGTATTAAATCCCAGGAGAAAAGTGAGAATATTACTGACAGTCATACTATGGTCTGTCTCCTCTCCTTTATTCTGCCGCTGAGAAAATGTCCAATACTGCAGGCGGTAGAAGCATCTGCAGTGCCAGCACCCCAGAGGAGAACGACTTTCTGAGGTAATAAAAGATGAGATGGAGTGATTAGGGAAATGCCGGTGAATTGCTGCCAGGCATTCCAACTCACTTCTTCTTCTTACAAAAGCCAGTTAGGGTTACTTCTGACAATGGAGAAATGCATCACCCACTGAACCTCTACAAAAAGCAGCAGGAGCTAATACAAACACGTATTCTAAAAAAGCAAAAGCAATCACCTAAGTAGAAAACTCCAATAATGTTTTGCCTGATAGAAACATTACTGTCCTACATCTTTATTTCCAAACTTCAGGATACCAGCGATGCAGGCAGTGTGTATCAGAAATGGGCCAAAACATTCTGGTGATAAAACTGACTACACCACAGTGCACTCCGTGGCCTTCTCTCCCCTGTCTCTGTTACCCTGGAAACTGTTGTCCATGTAGGAAGGAGCAATTCTATTATAGCGGTTGGGCTAGCCAGCAGATAGAACTATAAAACATGACTTAACAGTTATAGAGACCAAGAAGAAGCACAAATGAAGCGGGCTGAGAAAATGTACAGGAGGGAATGAAAGGAAAAGGGGGCACAGGGAGAAACAAGTGCAAGAGATGAACACAGATTAAAAGAAGAAGGGCACAGCAGGGTCGGGAGAGATAAAAGAAATGTTCAGAAATAGAGGGAACATGCAGAAATATAGAGACTAGCTGAGAATACCAGATTACTTCCGATCCTCTCACCCCGAGTCACAGATAGAGATACGTAGTAAGGCGACTGAAGAACTTGCTTAATAACAATATAGAGGAAAGTGCTAATGCACACTTGGCACAGTTATGATAATAAGTGCTATCGAAGTACGTCTGATTACACACCAAAAGTGTGAGAAGATAGAGAGTGGGGAACAGGGCCAGGAGCAGTAAGCTGGTTAAGCAGATTGCCTGATCCATCCATGCTTCCCTACATCTATTCACATCCTGTCAAAGCTTCATCCTGGCCATCCATCTCTCAACCACCACCCTTCCCCAACTCATAATGGATCTATTGAGTCACTCCATTTGTCTTCCATCACATGCCCAAAGCCAAATCCTTTATTCTTCCTTTTTTCTTTTATTTTCCCCCCAACGCCCCCACAATGTCTCACACCATCTCCATCAAGGTTATCATGCTTGTGGCAAGAAGCAAAGCTCAAGTTTTGTGTGTGTGTGTGTGTGTGTGTGTGTGTGTGTGTGTGTGTGTGTGTGTGTGTGAGTGAGTGAGTGAGTGAGTGAGTGAGAGAGAGATAGACAGACATTCACAGAAGGTCAATGTGGAGTCTGTGGGGAGACACAGGAGAGGAGTGAATGGTAGGGATCAAATACTAATCAATACTGAACACACATGCTCTCTCATTCTCTCATTGGGGTCTTACGCTTAACTCAGCCTTGTCCCTTTAACACTCTTGTGCCTGTGTGGGGGTGTAATATGTGCATTTATGTGTGCGAACAGTATCAGATTTCTTTTTTTTAGCCAGTGGTAAGGGAATGGTCCTTCTCCGGTGTGATGTTGCCTCTGAGGTAGGTGTGTGTGGGTGTGTGTGTGCGCACACACACACACACACACGTGTGTGACCCCTCGATGCCTGGGAATCATTGCAGGGCATATCATGTTACAAGCTGGCTTAAGTCTGGTGTACTTTGTTCTGAGATAAACTACACTAGCTAGTAAAGCAGCACAGCCCAAGGCTATAATATCTGACACAGGTCAAATTACTCTTCCAAATCCATCTCAGTGGTTTTGCGTGATCAACTCCAAGTTGTACAATGGAAATGCAAGTGAGTCCATCCTATAACACCCTCACCATCCGGCTAGTCAGACCTGTTAAGGAATGTTTTTGACATTTTTCACAGAAATTTAATTCTAACTTGTCTTTTGTGTGCCAGATCACAATCAGTGATGGTAAGGGGAAAAAAAGAAAAAAATGCTATATTTTCTGATTACTTTAAAGTATTTTTATTAATTGAAAGTATTTGCACATTACTTAGAACACATACTTATTTTATTAATTGTTTCTAGTGTACATGACCTATGTTGCTTTTTCTGCACGCATGATATCCACTGCATGTCTGATGCCCTGAAAAAAGGTTCCCTCTTCCTTGGGATTTTTTTTTAACCTTTTTTGCTACTGTGGGGTTTCATCAGCTAACTCAAGGGTCTAAGGCAACCTTTACTTACAAAGGAGTCATTTTTAAGCTTTTCTCGATCCCCAAAATCAGTATGGAGCTTGAAGATATATGTGAGCCTTATAATACCTACTTATTTAAGCTATTTGTTATATTTTTGTTATGTTTCACTTAATTTTTTCCCCTGTTCTAACAAAAGAATTTTCCAAATTTAGAATAAATAAAATATAACTTCCCCTATTATATCTTAATTGTCAACTGTCTTAATAAAGATGACAATCTGTTAAGTATCAAATGAGCCTATCAACAATGGGTGTAAATAAAAGTTTTTCCCTCATGTGACTTTAACTTTGAATTTTGATTAAAACTGTGTTTTTGTTGGATTCATGAACTCACAGAAATATGACTAAATTGTTGTACTTATTTACTTATTTTGATTATCAACAAAATGGAACAATTATGAACTGGAGGAAAGAGTATCTCTAAGTATGTTTAGGCCTACTTTGAAACATGTACTTTTCAGCTGCTCAATTTTATTCTCACCAACGGTTTGCCACAGCGGATTAATCTGCACTAGATGCCGTTCCTGACGCAGCCCTCCATGGTGAGAGGGGCTCGTGTCTACACCTGGAATAGAACCAAGGACCTTATGTTTGTAAGGTGACTGCGCAAATCACTACACTACTGGGGACTTAGACTTATATTGAAATAATGAGCCTATAAAGCCTCGCAGGCTGATTTGAGTTCCACCTGTGTTTATGCAAATTAATCTAATTTAAATTAGCCTACTTTGACAAGGTTTTTTTAATTTAAAAACGTTCAAGAACACCATTTTTTGTGCTTATATTCATGCTAGCCACTGCAAATAAGGTCAAGCAAAAGTAGCTGGATAATTTTCATATTCACATATTCACTGGACCACACGTGGCTCTTTTGCCCACATCCAGTGCGCAAAAGAGCCATGTGTTTAAGAGTCCTGGTCTAAGGACAGGGTTGTTGATTTTTTTGTGATTTCCAAGTTGGACCTGCAGTATATACATTTTTCAGCAGAGGAAGAGTACCTGTTTAGAAACTTGAATACTTGTAGATCATTGTGACACAATAGGAGTATAGAGTACTGATTTGCAGAACTACCTTAATGCACCTTCTGGAATGGTTAATGGTGCCCCAGTATTTTTGACTATATTTCCACACTGCAATAATTGCTTATAACTAGAAAACAGGACAGAAAAAGGACACTTAGAGTACATTACATTTTTAACTAACGGAATTAAAAAGACTCGTAGATCCTAGCTCCATGAAATATTATATCTAAGGCCTTATAACCATTTGAAAGAAACAAATGACCTCTGCTTTTCATGGTTTAAAAAAGGTAGTTGCATAGCACCTGGCTGCTTCATCCGCAGGAAAAAAACTGCCAAATGGTGGTAGAAAAACCTAAAAGACATGCTGGTACAAAATGCACATTTCAGCCAATCAAGAATAATGTTAAATGCATTATATGCACGTTTATTATTTGTGAAAAATACTACACTTTCAGCATACATTATTCATCATTAAAAAATGCTATGACAACATGATTGATGATTTTCAGGAAGTGGGTTCAAGTTATTAACAAAAAAAAAAGTATTTTCTGTTTAAGGGTTCAGAAATGGTTCTCTCTAGAGAACCTGCTAGCTCTCTGAAGGTGTAAAACATGGATTGCTGTTTACTTTAAAAGCATTCCCAAGAGTAACACTGTGCTCTGTCTGACTTCTACTGGCAATGACAAAATATTATTTTAAGAAAATGAACACAGCTGTATTGCAGTTAAGTGTTCCATAACCAAACCCTTCTCTCAAACACAATAGCAACTGCTTGGACAATGCTTTCTTCATGTGCTGCCAGTTCACTTCACTGAGGACCAGATTTGGTCATCAGTTTGTGAGAGAATGGAAAAGTCTTTTGCCAAAGTTTGAAGTATGGAAATTTCACAAAAAGACCAAAAACATAAGTTAGACTGAAGGACAGAAAGTGAAACAGAGAGACACAAGGGAGGGAGTAGATGTGAAAAGGCAAGAGTCCTGAGAACAAAGAAACCGAGATAGTAGGCAGAATGAACTTAATCTGCAAGAAGGTGAAACCAGATCAGTACCTTATCCATTCCACAGCCTTGCCTCTGGAGATTTTGTTCCCCATCTACTTTCCTTTACCTTAACTTGATGGTGTGTATGTGTGAGCTGTGACTGTGGGATAGGTAAGATTTGAGCAAACACTACAGTGGTCCCTCACTAATGAACACCTCATTGTTTTTCAGCTCTCACTGAACATCTAAATTTGACTGATACAATACTTCCATCTCAAGCAGTTGATCTGTACTTCACCTAGCTACACCTCTGACCAGCAGCATACTCCACCCCTTCCAGTTACAAACCTTCACACTGCACTGACTGACACTGTAACTTCACCTGATGCCACCTGTCTTTTAATGCCTGAACTGAGTAATTTTTTCTTGGCAGATCTATTTCTCAATCTCTTTGCCCGTGTAGCCAGAGCTGAAAAACATTCAGCCACCAAGTGTCAAAGCTCTAGGAATCTCACTCTTTGGCAGATGTAGCAAATCAATAAGGGCTGATTGAGACAATAACAGTTAAATATGCTTCTTTTTTGCTGTTGTCAGACTTTATCCCTCGTGACTGCTGTTCATTCCCCATTGACTGTGAGTAAAAGAAATCTCAGGGAATCAATGTTCTTGTATTAAAAGAGACTCTACAGTCTAAACCTCTGAACCTTTTCCCCTGTTTGTCCATTTTCCAGATAGCGAAAAAGGTAATTGATAAAACTCAGACATAGTAAAATGCCTCTTTAACAAGCCCAAAGACAGCTCAGAATTAATAATGATGCTATATAAATTCCCAATTTGATTTCAAATTGGGAATTATTTGGCTTATTTTATAAAAAATCAATCAATTTGTTGTTGATGCTGTTTCAAAATTATTCTTAAAAATTATACATATAAACCACAAAACAAATTTCTTTTTATTAATCAATTAATTCCTAATATGAGAACTTTCATTTTATGCAACATGCCTTTCTAAAACCTGACACTCTACATGAAATTACATTTAAATGTAAGGTTACTGCACTAATACAAAGTCCAAATGTTCAGAGGCCCAAAAGTAATTGGACAAACCAAGGACTGGTTTTGTTAATTGGATGACTGCCTTGAGTGTACAGCCCAAGAATGTCACTAAATGCTGCATTCGTTCTCTTGAGATTCTCTGCCAGGCCTTTACTGCAGTTTGCCCTCAGTTGCTATTGAGACTCTCTGCCTTCAGTTTTTTCTTCAGCAGCTGAAAAGCATGCTCTATTTGGTTGAGATCAAGTGAAGAATACCCCATTTTTTTGCTTTGAGAAACTCTTGTGTTGCTTTTGCAGTGTTTTGAGACATTATCCACATGTACTGTAAAGCACAGTCCAATCAGTTTTGCAGTATTTGGTTGAGTCTGAGCAGAGTATAGCCCTGTGCACTTCAGAATTCATCCTCCTACTTCTATCAGTAGCCACATCATCAATAAACAGTCATGACCTGGTTCCATTAACAGCCATACATTGTTGCCAATGTTAAAACACTGCCTTTAACAGATGCAATGGCATGCGTCAGCTCATGAGCTGTTCCTGTCCTTCCCCATACTATTCTCTCCCCATGGTGCTGGTACAATTTCATCTTGGCTTCATGTGTGCAAAGATTTTTTTTTTTTTACAAAACTGGTTCTTGCAAAGTACAATCAGGCTTTCCTATTCTTGACTGTATCCAGTGGGATTCACCTTGCTCAAAATTCTTTGTATTTACATTAATGAATGTGTCTCTCTTCAGTAGTCAATGATACACCTACCTCCTTAAAAGTATTATTGACATCACTAGATGTTGTGAAGGATTTATACTTATACAATCATCCACTTTAGTTGTTCTCCATGATCTTTTGGTGTTGCATTCTTTCTTTTAAAGAAGGTTCCAAACTTTTGTGTTGGCCACTCCCACATTTCTGCTATCCAATATATTTATTTCTTTATATTTTCAGCCTAAAAATGGCCCCCTTCACTTGCATCTTGCACTCTTTGGACTTCATATTGAAAGTTTCAGTGAACAGCTACCGAATGCAAGTTCAACCTTTGGAATCAACTCCAGATCTTTTATCTGCTTAAACTGTCATGGAGTAATGAGGGAACAGGCCTCATCTGGCCACAAAACTGCTTTTCAATCAATTGTCCAGTTATTTTTGACAGTAATTCAATACTTGAATTAAAACTCAAAGTCTGCACTTATCTGCACTTGATTGTTTGATTTAAAATCCACTGTGGTGGCGTACAGAGGCAAAATAACAAAAAAATTATTTCATTGTCCAGAAACCGATGGCCTCATCTGTATGTGAAATAAGCATGTCAGAAAATGGATAACTGATAACTGGATGAATGGATAACTGGTCACCTGAACCACTACAGTTTTTCAGTTAGCCACTTCATGGCAGGTGAGCCAGGAATCTCCAGTGCTTCGACACCTCATTCTTGTACTCTATCTGCTGCTGCAGTTATCTTTAATATCTTTTGTATAAATCCTACCTTCAGTGTTTTGTCTGTCCATCCATCTCAGTCCAGAGACAAATAAGAAAAACACAGCTGTCTCCTGTTCTACAGTAGAGTCCCCTAATCAGGGGCTTTACAGTGTCTAAACAACACTCCCACAGCATACAGAAGAACAGGAGAAAGAGGAGGCACACGCAAGTAAGGGCAGAGAGAAGCACTCACATAGTGAGAATGCAAGAGGCCAAAGAGGAAAAGATACCATCCTACCCTATAATCCCTTGCTATCCCACTTGAATCCTGACAGCGCTAACCTGTTTTTATTGCTGTGAATGGGAGGAATACCAATTGAAATGCACCTACGTGCAGAGCACTTAATACTACTGCTGCCACACTCTGCTCTGGGTGGCTGCACTTAGTTTAGTTGCACTAATGACATTATATTAATCTACAAGGTAGTCAAATTATTACTTTTTTATAAGAACAAACTCAGCCTTCCATTTTTGTCAGAGTGAGCAGAAAACCATACAAATAATAAAATCTAAGACATTATGTTGAAACTAGCACATGGCACATTAAAACCTGAATTTGCTTTTCATTTTAAGCTGACTTTATGTAGGTAACTGGGGGTGAGAGATGTCTTTATTGATGTCAGACAAACAGCCATTGTAATACAGTTTGTCAGTTTGTGACAGTTACAGTTATGGAGTCATTATTTCTGAAATAGCCTCCAGCTCCCTGTAATCTTGACAAATAACAGCTTGCTTTTCAACAGTTTAAAAGTTTTGCTCTGCATCACATACACATGGAATTGAGTTCACTGAGAGCAGAACCATCCAAAATACTTGCTTACAGATGACTACTACACTAAATATTATCTGGTAACAGCCTCCCTCAGACCAGACTGAATTCATTGAATAATTAATTACATTAAAGTCGATGGTGATACTAGGAGTTTGCAAAGTTTCACTCTTTAAAGTGACTATTTGGCTTAAAACTTAAAACAAATTCTGTCTAATCCAATTAGACAAAGTTCCACTGAAATGTAAGGCCAAGATGATTTTTACAAATTAGAGACAAAATGATGCATGACTTTGAGGGATAATCTCATATTATGCAGAACGAATCGACAAATAAAGGGATATTTTGCAGAAATTTACGCCCGGAAGCGATTTAAGTTCAAGCAGGTATAAAACTCTTTTGTTTTCAAAGAAAGCCAAATCCTCTTTGTTTGTTACCCAAGATTCCACCTGCCTGCCAGCCGTTCCTCACACTCAACAGGATGCATCATTTCTTTAGCTGCATCGGTGACAACTTATGTTTACTCCACTCACATTCACTGCATGAAGGAGATGAGACGGAGGGAGGTGACGTGAGAAAATGGAGTGGTGCAGCATAAATGGTGACAAGAAAGACAGACGTATGGAAAGAAGACAGCCTGGATGAAAAGAAAGGTGCCGGGTGCATCATTGCTTGGCTAGACTATGATTAGGCGCATATCCGCAGAGGACGTGGTATGGCTGTAAAGATAGAGAGAGAGAGGGGAAGAGAGGTTTTGGTAACCATCATCTTGGAGATCAAAGGCCTGTCTGCTTGTTCTGCCTGGAGCCCTTCTCTTCAGTTTGGAAGAAGGGAATAGGATAGTGGGAGGGAAGCGGGGTTCTGCATCAAGAATCTGAGAGGAAAAAACTACTTTTTCTCGCTCACTTTGCTCTTCTCTTACATCTGTTCTGATGCTGTCTCTCTCATTATCAACAACCTTCTATCAGACTCTTGACATGCAAGCAAACAAAGCGCGAACAGGCTCACAAACACTGCACAAGCACACAGAGACAAAGGGAGCACTACGAGTAAATTGTGGAGTTAATGAAGCAGCGGTCACCTCCTCTCACCCGTAAAGCTCTGTGGAGTCTATGATGTGACCTTGATCTGTGTGACTCATACGGACTACTTTGGC
This sequence comes from Etroplus canarensis, assembly GCA_015106775.1. NCBI lineage: Eukaryota > Metazoa > Chordata > Actinopteri > Cichliformes > Cichlidae > Etroplus > Etroplus canarensis. Next base: position 6,728 of record VUQH01021871.1, on the reverse strand, counting down.
CAATCACCTCCACCATCACCTCCAGTATTCTCTTCAATTTATTCAGTCCCGTTCCCTCCTACACACACAGAAAGATAAAGTGTTTCCCCTTTTTAACCCGAAAGAAGGATTAAAGGCTAAAAAAAAATCATAGATATTCTCTGTAATCTTCAGGACTTCAAGACTGCAGCAAAAAAGCACCTCTCTGAAATTTCTCAACAAAAAGTTTCCCCCTTGACTTTGACTCCTCAAAACCACTGCTGAGCATGTGCCTGAAACCGCCTGCACATTTTTAGCATTTATCTCAGACACAGTTGAAAATCCAAACATCTGCTTGTGGCAAACAGCACTGAGGTATTTTAAATGAGCTGGGAGCAGAATGGTGACGAAGAAGGCGAGAGAGAGCGAGGAAAAGGAGTGACAAAACTGGAGGATGAATACAGAACCAAATTAATTTAGGTTCAGAGTCATGGCAGCATGGAAATCAATCATGACAGCTCTTTATCATATCAGAGAAAAGATAGTATTCAATGTTGTACTCCCCCTGTGGCCAAAAGCCTTTGGGAATGCCAAAGGCAAAAAGTGTTTGCTGAGAAATATTGTGAATTCTCCTTCCTATAGTAGTTCAGTTTAAGGTCAATTTAAATGCTAATATTAAAGTCAGCACATGTATTTAGAATTTTGTGTCAGTTAGCAGATGACCAACTGGGCTGATGTTGCACTGTAGGCCTGACCCTGTCTCTGCATGTTAGCGAAATGTAAGGGAGATGCAGAGAGACAGACAGGTGGAGGGAGGGGGTGCAGGGCTAAGTGACAGCAACCAAGAAGGGTGAAAGTCGATGTGATGCATCAAGTCAAGTTTCCCTTTCTCCTGCACTGCCTCCCATATATCTCCCATTTGACATGACATGGAGGAAATGGAAGATTTGCTGTGTAAACATGACCTCTGACCTCTGTTTATCCAATAATACATTTCAATGACAGCTGAGCAGTCCCTCCCACCCCAAACCTACAGCGCTAACAGGAGCTTCCATTAGGCTCTCTCAAGCAATAGCCAAGGAGGGTCACAGTAGATAGAGGGAGGAGAGATTGAGGTCTCCCATGTCTTATAGCATGGCAAACAGCTAAATAAAATGCTCATGGAGGCTTTGAGAACAACAGCCATCTGCTGGGGCCAGCTCCTCAGAGATGCCTGCATGCTTATGATTTTGCAAATGCCCTGGCAAGATTTTTTTTCAGCAGGGACAAGAACAAGTGGACAGGCTTTGCTTCCATCTGAAATTCTGTGAATTTCATTCACAACCTTACTCAGAAAGACAGATGCTGTAGAGGAAGGCCAGGAAAAGGTGGGCCATCCTATAGCCTGGTAATATCATCTTGTCCCGATTGTGCCCCTGGCAGTTTGAGGTTGATTTGGTTTCCTTAATCAGAAACTACTCTGCCCTCAGGGTGCCATACTAACTTTGTACAGGAGAGAGGGAGAGAAATGGAAGATGAGGGAGAGATGGAGAGAGATTAAGTTAACAGGACAAATGAGAGTCATATGTATTGTTGGGCTGTGTGGCCAAACAAAACACGTGCTAGGGAACTTTGTTAAACAATAGTTCCCTGTCCTTTGGCAGTGGAGTAAAGTTTCTCTGGTAATTCTTTGGCAACAGTCCCCACACCTCTGACCCTTGCAGGATGGCCAAACTAAACAATCCCCATTTCACAACCCAGAGAGCAGAATCTGACTCTGATCTGACAGTATAAGCTCTGTGATCAAGCTTTATTACATTGATAGTATTACCACAAGCAGATGGTATCATGAACAAATAGTAGTATCCTGCTATATTGTTGCATTTTCAAGAAGCATAAACATTTTTTCTGTCTCAT
>VUQH01021868.1:4865-18151 GCA_015106775.1 Etroplus canarensis | reverse complement strand
ACGGGGGGTTTTTTTTTTTTTTTTGGTGTGTGTGTGTGTGTGTGTGTATGCATGTGTGTGTTTTCAGGTTTGGGTGTTCATTCAGACAGCATTAGACATCAGAGAAATATCAGCAGGCATTCCTGGATAAATAGAGGAAAGGAAGAACAGCCAGAGTGCCATCAATTTGAAAATGTACAGCTTTTAAAGGTTTATGAATGTGGACGTCCAGGAAGAAGGAGGACATCAGAAATCACTCCTTTGTGTATCTGTGTGCTTGACATGAGAGCAGGTATTATAATGAGACGTAGCCTCAAACCGTATTGCTACCTTCCGGTTTTGTTTTCGTGCACATCACACGAACCTGTGTATGTGACACTGATGGATAGATAATAGACTGAGAGCAAAGGCGGGGCAGGAACAACAGAGTGCTCTGCTGCTTTGTGTTTCTACGTGCGTGCACGTGGACATGCAAACATATAGAAATCACACAGCGCGTCAAGGAGTTCTCTGATTTGCATATGTACACATTTCCACGGTGTTTCTTTCATGTCTTTGGCGAGCACTTAGAAAACAGTGATGTCACATCAGGCTTTCTAATCACCTGCTTGTTTCAGAAGAAAATGAAAGCTGTGTTTAGCAGTTAATTCCATTTAACTATAAATCCCATAGACTTTATATCACAACTAACCTTTTTAGAAGCATGCATGGGCATGATACTGTTAAAAGAAAATTCCGGTAAATGACTGGCAGCTGAGGTTGCCGGTAGTTCACTGTAAAAAATACAATGTTCCTTGATGTGCTGTAATTTAATTTCTATACAATGGCAATATACTATTCTAGATTTTACGGCCTATTATTGTTGCCATTTGACAATTTTTTCCCCGTCATTTTTATGGACATGGCTTCACAAAAATTTCTGGTAGAAAAACAGTAGTCAGTTGATGTGACTCTGAGTTCCACCACTGGTTGTGTGGCATAGCCACACTCTTCTTCTGCCCCAGCTTGTCGTTAGTCAAACATGATCACAAAGTATTTAGATAGATAGATAGACAGACAGATAGATAGATAGATAGATAGATAGATAGATAGATAGATAGATAGATCGATAGATAGATAGATAGATAGATAGATAGATAGATAGATAGATAGACTTTATTGATCCCAAGCTGGGAAATTACAGTGATTATTTGATAAAAATCTGATGCACTTAACACATTTACTTGATCTAAGGACTATGACAGAATTATGAATGACTCCAGAAATAGCAAACACTTAACAAAAGGATTAGGTCACCAACACATTACACCTACAGGAGCTTTTATGACACCCCATTCTAAATTTATAATTATTAATATAGAGTTGGGAGGATTTCTACAAGAACTTGTTCCCATTCACCCAGAAGAGCATTTGTGAGGTCAGACTATATGAGAGGTCCTGGCTCACAATCTCTCTTCTAGCTCATCCCAAAAGTGTTTGATGGGGTTGAGGTCAGGGCTCTGTGTGGGCCAGTCAAGTTTTTTTCACACCAAACTCATTCAACAATGCCTTCATGGACTTTACTTTGCACCCTGGGACACAGTCATGCTGGAACAGAAAAGAGCATCCCCCCAAACTGTTCCCACAAAGTTGGAAGCAAAGAGTTGTCCAAAATGTCTTTATAAGCTCAAGTATGAACAGTTCCCTTCAGTGGAACTAAAAGGGCCAAGGCCAGTGCCAGAAAAGCAACCACATAGCATTATCCTTCTTCCACAAAACTTTTGAGCTGGCACAATGAACTGTCTTGTTGCTACAGTGACACCCTATTATAGTACGACACTGATTCAGTGATTGCTTTAGAATGTTGCACTTTTTCACAAATGTTTGCAAAAGCAGACTGCATGGCTAGATGCTTAATTTTGTACACATAAAATAATTGATTAAGAGGCCCATGTGACCCAATACCTTTGTCCACATAGTGTGTTTTAATATTTGCAATGCCTCTAGTGAGGCAGCAAAAAGGCCAACTATCAGGGCCTTTGTTATTTATTTTGGTTGCATTGGCCAATAAAATCTCACTCTTTGTTTGCCTGATTCTTGGTCCTCTCTCCAATACACTGTGAATAAAAATCAACATTCACAGGCAAAATGGTGCGAAGTAGTTCAACCAGGACACCAAGATTCATATCCTGTGCATATCCTGTGCAGGATATGAATCCAGGTACTGTTTAGAAGTAGTTCATCTATTTCTCTTCTTCTTTTGGATTATTACTTTTCTTTACTTTACTATTTCCTTTCCTGTCATTGTTTAGTTAGGTATAGACACCAGAGTCATTGGTTGGTTTCTGAAACAGTGGAGCATTTTGCTCACATGACTACAGTGGGTTTCCTAGCTGTACTTTAACATCCCAAAATCAAACATAATTGTCATTTTTCTAGTGAGAATGGCTAAATGTCAACATACATGACGACTGAGTCTCTCATTGAGACATGTTGAATTATGGGTACAGTTTACACTGACTGAGTGGGAGAGCTGTGATTTCAAAGAATACTTATGAATCCAGGGTAGTGATCTAAGAGGGGCTCTTTAAAATCACTGACCTCTGCCTGGTTGGAAGTGTCTGCCATCTGTCCAATAAATAAAAGTAACTGCTTTATGTCTTTTGTTTGCTTTTCTCCACAACTATTATTTGAGTTAGTTCAGTGTTCAGGCACCCAAAAAAGTTCACTTTAACTAAAAGTTGTTTTCTGATATGCTTTCACAATGGATGGTGCCAGAGGAGATCAGCAGGAAGGACTTTCTACTTTGCTATAATTTGCTGTGACTAGTTTCATTAAGTGGCAGTGATTGTTTTTGCTGTCAGCAGGCCTTTGTTATAAGGAGGCAATGATTGCTTTTAACAGATACACACTCCATTTAGTGGCTGTTTCTTTATATCTGCCCCCTTTTCAAAATAGCATTATTTGGACATTATAGAAAAAAGTGAAAGTCTCTACTGCATTTCCCAGTCGTTTATGGTCATGCTAGTTTCTCCCATAATTTCTCTCCTCCACTGTGTGTGTGTGTGTGTGTGTGTGTGTGTATGTGTGTGAGCCGGGATGAGTGAGGGGTGCAGTAGCAGTTGTGAAATGGGCCATTACTGGCTCAGTTCTGTTCTTGCCCTGTCCTTGTTCACTTCCTGTGTACCTGCATGTTTGGGACTCGTGTTCTGTTTTGATTCTGGTTTTAGTATCTCCTCTGTAGTTCCTGAGTTGTGGCTTTCCATTGTGTTCTAGTTATCTTGGAGTTGTGTTCCCAGCAGTTAGGTTTTGTGTTCTTTCCCTGCCTGCCCAGTGTTCCTTTTGTGTTTTTCAGTTACTCTGTGCTTAGCCTGAGTCTTTGTGCATTTCCTGTCTTATTGTGACATCTGTCGTGTCCAGTGCTTTCTTTTTAGTTTTGCTTCCTGTCCTCGTCTCCCCTGATTCCTTGATTGTTGTTGTCACCGCATGTCTTAATGCTCAATTCTGATTTTTTTGCGAGGTCATTCCCGCTCCAGTGCGAACAGTCTCCGGCTCTGAAGTGACGCGTGTGCGTTAAAGAAGACGTGGCGTCCCAAGCGGCGCGCTGTGGTTACACAAGTAAATATGGATGTTGCTTCTTTTGTCCATTGTTTACGTTTGATCTTGCTGCGTCTCGCCTCCTCCGGTGCAGAATGATGACGTCTTTCAAAGGGACTTCAGCCTGAACAGTCATGTCACTTTTCATCTGACTTTTACGTCACTGAAGTGAGACGTCATAATTCTCAAATGTAAAGTCAGTCAGTGGAAAGAAAGTGAGGTTTTACACACACGCTGTCATGTGTAGCATCCACATTCACTTCCATGAACACAGCGTGCTGCGTGTGATGTCATGTCTTCTTCTGGGCATCACTTCAGTGCCGTTAACGCTGGAGTTTGTCGCATCTAAATTTTGATGTGAATCAGATCTCAGCAAAAAAAATCAGATTTGAGCATTAGGACCTGCAGTGTGAACGTAGCCTGTCTACTAATACCCCTGTCTCTCTTCAGTCCGTTGTTCCATCATCCCTCTTACAGTGTGTGCTTCTGCCTCCTATGTTTCCTGCGCTGTGTTGCCTCTCATGGACTTAACAGCTCTGAATAAAAGCCTGTTTTGGGTTCCACTCGCTATGCCTTCTGCATCGCTGCATTTTGGGTCCTCAAACTCTTAACATACGCCTTCACACCAAAACATGACATGTTGGGCACAAATTCATAGTTCCCACAGTGAAATCACTGGTAGTTTTGAATACATTTTTTAAAAAATTCTGCAAAGGTTTAAATATTGTTTCCTCCTTCTTTCATGCGGATTAACAGAGAGAGCTTTTAGAAGTGGTGTCAGGGTTTTTTGAACTACCAATTAAATGGAAACAGTATCTATTTTTTAAACTATTCATAGTGACCAGCCACTGCAGGGCCTTTGCATGTAGGCCTGTATAGCACTGCACAAGTTAAAAATAAATTAGAATTTCCTCAGTGTGGAAGATGAAAAATACCCAAACCTAAAAAGGTGCGTGCTCGGGTATTAAATGATGTCTCTCTATCACTGTAGGTACTCTAACATAATGGCTTTTTGGAGCCCGGTGAAACAAAAGATTAAAGAGAGAGAGGAAGGCAGAGAGGCCGAGAGCGAGCTGTTGAAGTGTGTGTGATACAATGAAAACAGGCCACTCAGGCACATTTCCGAGTGCAAACACTTTGGAGTAGAATCATTGTCAGAGCAAACACAGACTCTAGTGACTCTACAGGCCATTCTCACGCCATCTCATTTCACCTCTCTCAGACCGACACGTCCCAGAATTCATTGTAAATGTCCGAAAGGACCTCTCACCGCTCCTGGTAATCAGATTTACAATAACACAGCCTATTAAAACCTAAAACAATTTGAATTATCTGGCTTCTATTGTCTGAGAGATATTTTCACAGTTCTCCAGCGTTAAAACACAGAAAGCGATGGTTTTGAAAAGGTTCGATTCTCTCTGGAGTCTTTTCATCTTGGTCCAATTGCACATCAGTGATGATGACCTATTCTTCTTTCAGAATACAAGAGGAGCATTGTTGAAGATGTGTGATAATTCACAGCTCGGCTGTGAAGATTCATACTGTTTGCATTAATAATGGAGCATGTATTCCTTTTATTAATCAGGTGCTGCTGAATAATGGCCAGAAGAAATGCTGGAAAGGATTTTCACAGGTTTTGTGAAAATGCAGTGAGGTGCAGAGGAAAGAGGTGTCTTTGATTAACCAGACTTTACCTCAGGATTATTGTGGTGCTGATTTACCACACAAGCAGCCACATGTGTTAATAGTGTAATTAACGGATTGCCAATATTAGTAATTCAGCTAATATAGTTTTGATTTAAAGCAAGGGTGTTTTTTTTATATTATAGCCCAATGAATGCTTGCTTTTATCACTTTGCAGGTGCGTAGATCTGACATCAAACCTTAATACACCTGTGCCACCAAGCTTTTGTCCATGAAACCTCAAGTGAGGTTGTCTGGCTTTGCAATAAAAATGATATGATGAATGCAAATGATATTTGCATTCAGCAGATCAATATATCAGTATTAAAATGTATATGCATTTGTGTTCACATCCTGTACTTTCTGATGACACCAGGGGTGAGCAACAAATGAACAATGGGAGGCATATTATTCAGTTAAAGACTTAATAAGTGAACAGAAAACTGAACAGATTGGATGATGAACTGTTTAGTAGCTGACCAAAAATGACTTTTAATGAATTTTAAATGATTGGCTGACTGCTGAAGTCAAGATATTAAGGTATCATATGAAAATTCCTAGGGTGTAGAGGGAAGATAAACTCAATGTTTCTTCACAAGAATAATCTGAACTTTCTCTTTAACTGTCAACACACACACCCCAGTACAGTAATAAGTTCACTGGTCATTTATTGGCTGAACTGCACAAACTACTGAGAATTAAAAGGCCACTGAGAAGTCAAAGAGGCTCCCAAACAATCATATCCAGAACAATGGCCCTAGCGCTTGACTGGCCCTAACATAGCTCAAGACAATATTATGCCATAAATAAACCTATTAACAACCTTTATATATACAGTTTTCATAGGACTCTATGCAGCCCTTTGAAAAACTAATTACACCCCCTTATTAAATGGCTTGTAAAATCACCTTCAGTAACACTAACTTGGAATAATGTCTTTCTTGTCAGTCTCTCACATCATTCCATAGGCATTTTGGCCCACTCCTCTTTACAACACTGCTTCAATTCACTGAGTTTTCACAGGACTGCATAGAGTCCTGTGAAAACCTACGTGACTGTAAATGGCAGAGGGGCACACACAAGTGCTTATTTTATGAACAATCCAGAACAATACTCCTAGGAGTAGCGGTTCTTGTGAAAACTGAAACATGCTCATAAAATGACAAATATGCCCTTGAGTTTGAGCACAGTTGGGATGAAGACCCATTAGGCGATCACTGCGGGCAAGTTTTACTAAAACCTGACAAATATTCCAGGCGGAGTAGCAGTTCTAGTGAATTTTGGACAGACAAATGAAGGATACATTAGCTAACTGGTCACTGAGCCATATGAGCAAACAAAAGCATTTATACCATAAAATACTTTACAGTTTAAGATAAAGTGATGCTCTGCCTAATATATGTGACACAATTTCTGGTTGTCTGGCTTACCTAAACCAATCACTCATGGACTTGTTTAAATAAAAATTAATAAATGCAAGGAACTTTAAAATATATAAAACCATATATAAAAAACGGTCAGACTAACTTGGATGAAAGTCATAACCCTGCCCCTTTTATACTGCCCCCTTATGACATTATAATGTTCTTACAATTGGGTATTAGCTCTAAACTGTGAGCATTTGCTGCTTTTATCTGAATATTATCAGAAAATATAAGCAATTCAAAGACACATCATAGCTGATATTATCTGATATTTCACACTTAAACATTCAAGTTAAAGATGAACTATTGATAACAATAACAGTGAACTCACCAAAGCAGCCAGAACAAAGATACATGATTAACCTGCCTTTTTACTGATTATAAATGTACTTTACATTCTCATTTCATGTAATCGCTACCAGTTATCAATACATTTCCATCAGTGACTCCTTCAGTGGATCTTCTACAGGCTCACAATGAACTTTGATTACACCCAGGAGCACTACTGTTTTGCTGCTACAGAGGGCTGCTTCCCATCATAAGATTTCAAGATTTCTTTCTGCTCTGCCTTTGATGTGCAACTCCCAAGTCTGCCTGAAGGGTGTTGTCATGTGGGAGCAGGCCCAGTGACTTCCAAATTGAACTGACTTCCAAAGAAGAGAGGGGGGGAGAAAGCATGATGTAAATCACCGGAGGGAAAAAAAAAAATGAGCAGTGGCAAACAATGACACTGTAGTCCCAAACATTAAAATGTGCCACTGCAATTATTGAAAGACACAAAAATCACACACGAAGCTGTGAAGAAAATCCTGATTGCTCACTGTTGCCTCTTGAAAGGAAAACTGATTGGTCCCTGATTAGCCAGATCAACGACAAGAGCTTCCTTTATCTCCTGATTTTCGCCTGATAATGAGGGGTTAATAATTTAACACACATTTTTAAAAACTACTCCCTCTCTTGACATACACACACATCCATAGTTAATCTGCAGACTATTAGCTGATGAGAAAGAATTAACATTTGCTAAATTAGTTAATTAGATAATGAATGAACACAGTTAACTACATCCTGTATTCTGTAAAATCTGAGTGAGAGACAGAGCCAGTGATCAGATAGGAGGTTAGAAAAGGACAAAAGATGGGGGGAGCAGGCTGAGACAGAGAGGAAGAGACAGAGAGAGAGTCAGACAGAGGCATCTGGTGACGTTAATGTTTGCCTCCAAATGCTCCGAGAGCTCAGCTCTGGAGACTTAGTGTGGCTAAAACAAACACAGGCACACACACACACACACACACGCTTGCAGGATCCCTGGCCATCCTTCTCAAAAACACTCATTAGGAGGTGTTCATGCACTCCAACACACAAAAGAACCCCCACACACACTCATGGCAAAAGGACATGCACGCACACACACATACACACACACACAGCGATAAGAAAACAATGTTAGACAGGCAGTTTATCATGAGGGCAGGAAGAGACAGAGAAAGATTACAGACCATTCCCGTATTCACAGGATTCACACAAACATAAACACTAGGTGTGTGTGTGTGTGTGTGTGTCACGATTTCAAGAAAATGACTCAGAGGGAAAAAAGGTAAGATTTAGGGGGAATTAAATTTAAATCTTATTAACCTTAACTTTTGTTCCAAATGTGTAAATGTAAAGAATACACACATCCACCATATATACTGCCCAGCAAAAAAAATAAGAGTCACTACTTGGATTAAAGGAGCGGTCTGTCAATTAAGGTGATCAGGTGGTTATCAGAAAGTGAGTCTAACATGCATATTTATGTTTTGTATAGCGTAAACTCATTCTAGGATAATAATCATTATGTTTTTTTAAGATACTTATAGTATTAGCAAGTGTCCCCTTAGTGTAGGGGTTTACATGTTTGCTGTCCAAACAAAAGGTCCCTGGTTCAATTCCAGGTGGGGATGCAAGCCCCTCTCACCATGGAGAGATGTGTCAGGAAGGGCATCTGATGTTAAACCTCTGCCAAGTTACCAATGCAGATCAATCTGCTGTGGTGACCCCTTGGGGAGAATACAAGGGAGCAGCCAAAATCTACAGTATTGGCAGGTCCCCTTCTACGGGAGCAACCATGTTTTATTTCCTAATTTTATCTACATACACAAACCTCTGGACTGGAAATACCAATGGTTGAGGAAGACTCCATTGTGTTCCATGACAGCCACTGTAGGATCTCGACAGGTTTGGAAAGGGAGGGGGTGAGGACAGGTATTCAACTGCTGCAATCAACATTCTCACCAGTAGATGTCACTAAATAACACACACTGCTCCTTTTACTAAGCCAGGGTTCAGAAACCGTCGCTATCAACAGAGCCATCTTTGCTCAGTTTTTGCCCCATAAATTTTGAATGGAGCAGCAAAACGTATCTGGGCCGCTGTTATATATAGCAATGTCGAGACTTTACACTCGTCTCAACTTTACTAACAGGTGTAAATTACGCTCTTTTACTGCATGTGATTACTCCGCACTGAGCATTTTTTGATGATCTAGTATTTAACCTAGCATTTTCCTTTCATTAATACCATGTTTTTGTTGCCCTTAATAAGTTGAAGAACTAAAATAAATGTCAACAAAAAAGATCTAATAACATGTATTGGCCTGCTTTTAAACAGAGTAGAACTCTGCAGCCCACTTTGAGTCCTGCCTGTGTTTGTGCAAGTTAATCAAGTTAAAAATAGCACACTGTAGTTTAATTGTAAACACAGAAATACGGCTACAAGCTTTAAAGCCAAAGTCACAGGGAGCTACTGGAGCCACATGCAACTTGGGTTCGAGACCCCTGTACTAAGCAAATAGGCAAGAGCCTTCCACTGGCTTATTACTGAGGTGATTAATATGTTTTGACCTGGTTATTTAATCCAAAGTGATGCAGTGAGTAGCTTCTCATCTCTTTACCAACTGTATTAGAAGGCACATCCCATGGTTGGGGAAAAGATGTTACTCCATTTCAGGAGGGTTAAATTATTAACCTGTATCAAGCAAAGAAAAACCTAAGGAGATGCTAAAACTATTAAAAGTGGGTTTAAAAACTGCCTAGCGCATTATTAAAACCTGGAAGGATAGTGGTGAACCATTATTTTCAAGGAAGAGATGCAGCAGGAAAAAAATCTTGAACAATCATTATCGGAGAGCATTTAAATGTTTGCTGAAATTAAATCGTAAAACATCAACAGCAGAACTCATGGCTGTGTGTAATAGTGAAAGTAAGAGAGCTGTAAAGAGAATTCAAGGGAACACAGAAATATTAAAGTTTGACTTTTTTTTGGGACTATATATATATATATATATATATATATATATATATATATATATGTGTGTGTGTGTGTGTGTGTGTGTGTGTGTGTGCGCGCGCGTGTGTCTTGTGTGGCTCCATATCTAATGACATTATGTTTGTTAATATCTGTATCCTATAATCCCTTACATTCCCACATACATACGCCCCCGTGTGGGTGTGCATGAGTGTGTGTGTGTGTGTGTGTGTGTGTGTGGGCCTGTTAATTTCCACAGTGAACGCAGTGTTTAAGGCTGTTTATATGTTAATGAGATCTGTCATCTAAAACATAATAGCTTTACTAATGTAATCACAGCCATTATCACGCTTATGATCTCTGTCTCAGACATTATGTGATGTCACATGCTTGTCAATGGTGCCGGGACCCTTAAGACGGTGTCTCAGCCACTTCTGAAATGCACCGACCGTTCGCGCGCCGTTGACATTTAACGTGCTTTCTGAGTTAAGGTATTATGTGATTCGTGAAATTTAATTGAAAAGACAGGCGTGTAATCCTCACACTTTCATCTCTACATGTACATGTGCCTACATGACCACATACTGCAAATACATGTGTTCGGGTGTCTGCCAGAGCTGTGGATATATGACATCGCCTTTATCTTATATATATCAATAGAAACACTGTTAGAAATGTTGTTTATATAGACAAAGAAACACAGACCATGCAGCAATAATTAACCTTTAATTGAACATATGTAAGTTAAATGCATTAAGCTTTGACATTATGCAGTATTTGCACATCTGATGTTGCTGTAAAGCTTATAAATATTACTGATATTAAAGTGTGTGCTGTAAGCATGAATATATTAGATTTTAATTTTAGAGGCATTTTTCCTTTGCAGTGCCAGAGCAGAGTTTTGCTTCTGTCACTCAGAGAGAGGACTAACAGTTCTCTCATTAAATTAAACACACCTGCAGTGAATGCAGGAAGGCAGAACCTGCTGGGTCATCAGTGAAGGTTTTTCAGATTTTCAACCTAAAAAACATGGCGGTTGTTATGAAAGTGCTGTTAAATTCCTCTTTAACAACCCTGTACTATCTACATTTTAATTGTTTTTTTTGTTTCATGAAAGCATAATGAACTAGCAACATTTTGCATGAAGTGTTGTATCATATAGGCAGAGCAGCTGCTGCAGACAGAAAGCAGCTGCTTTGCTCCACCAGCTCTGACAACAACCCACATTAGCTTTTCTGCTAAGTGTCTTTATTATAAGAATACAAACACACATTTTTCCTGCAAATAAACTGTATAAAAAAGATGGTTATAGCCTCCCAACTATTCACCATCTGAATAGTTGGTTCCTATTCAGATGGTGGTGTTCTTTCAGTTTAATAGCACTGCCTGCAGACAAAAATGCCCATTTCCTTTCTTATCATGACGTGAATAAATATACTTTTGGCTGTAACCTGTATTCTCCCCAAGACTCCAAGGTCAATTGGAAGAAGATTCTTTGGTTTGATGAGCCAAATATTGAGCATTTTGGCCATCAGATTAGACGCTATGTTTGGCGAACACCAAACACTGTACATCACCATGAACACACCATCTCCACCGTGAAGCATGGTGGTGGCAGCATCATGCTCTGGGGATACTTCTCAACAGTAGGCCCTGGGAGGCTTCTTTTCAGTGGAACTACTGTGGCAGCTGCACTAGTTGCCATCTTCCATGTGTGGTTTTGGCATCTTCTTCAGCATGTAATGATAGACTGGAACACCTGTAGGCTTATCCTGCCCCTGTCAGTTCTTGAAGAATTGCAGTCTCAATATATACACTTCCTATAGTACTTACTATACTAAAAATGCAAGTATTGCGGCGTTTTTAGAATTTTGATATCCTAAGCGTCAGTTCTGGTGAAATCCCTTGTATGTTCAGGTGCTTTGCTTCCACATACTGCACTTCACCTGTTCTAGTATGATTAGTAACCTGTGGTGGCTCATTAAAATAAACATCAATTATATCAGTGTCATAATTGAACCGGTTTACACACTTTGTGATTCTTCTCTACTTTTGCCTTCATTATATTATATTTCAGCATTTCACAGATAAACATGTCAAGGGGAATGTTATATGCATTATAACAAAGACAAAAATAACAGGGAGCATTAACTTTTTGACTCAGTATTTCTGATATGGTGATGATGTTGGCAAACAAATGTCTAGTTTCTTGGATTCCTGTCTCTCACAGCCTGGCAAGCTTCCAAAATGCAGTCTGTTTTTGGCTCGGTTTTGGTCGTCACCAGCTGGTGGAGGAAATAGCTTTTTTAAACTGCTAAACACTTCACTATGTTAACTAGCCAGTGGCTAACTTTATCTGTATGAAACCGAGATTGACTGAGACTGACTCTGAATCATCATTCCCCAAATTTGCATCATCATTTTTCTCTTACTTGTTTTTTTCCAAATGCTGTGCAAACCTAAATCAAAGAATAAATACCGCTTTTATAGCACTGTTGCATACTGGCTCAAAATATCAAATGATAGCTTGAGTGTAAATATTGGGTCGAAGCCACTCTCAGCTATTACAGAATCTACTAATACAATCACATTATGTACTAATGAACCACGCCAGGTCAGATCAGAGCACACTCCTCCAAAGTAAAGCCACAGAGTGCTTTCTCTTGTTTTACTGTAGTGCCATCTAACCTTGCTTTATGGCACCTTGCTGAGTCAAATCTACCTGTTGTACAATAGGCTGACAACTGGAGAAAACACAAGAAATAATGAATGGGTAAAAGCCAATTATCTTCCTACAGTGGCATAAATAAACTATCACGCTGTTCTTACATGACCTCGTCTACTCTGCTGCAACACTCCGCCTGTCCTGCTTTTCCTTCAGCCGATCTCTCGCTTTCTCTGCGCGTGTGTGTGTCTGCATGCTTTTGCCTGCCAGCATGAACAAGCTGTACTGGACACACACAGATAAACACACACACTCACACACACACACATGCTCACGACTGCCTGCCAGTTTGTATATGCGCAAGATAGACGAAGGAGCAGCGTGTGTGCGTGTATGTGTGTGTGTGCATGTGCAGGCGTGTGTGTTTGTCTGAAAAAGATAATACAATTTTTGGGACTCCGGCAGCATTACCTCTTCTTCTATGTTGCTATGGTAACAAGCTCCGGACCAGAGAGTGAGAGCGAGAAAGATGGATAGAGAGACCCCCAAGGACACACACACGCGCGCACACACACACACACACACACACACACACGCACACACACACACACACACACACGCACACACACACACACACACACACACACAGCAAACATGCCTCCACACCACCTTCT
>VUQH01021867.1:0-14618 GCA_015106775.1 Etroplus canarensis | reverse complement strand
ACTAAGCTTATAGTTAGGGCTTAGTTATGCTGCAATAGGTTTAGACTGCTGGGGGGCCTCTTATGCTGGGCATTTCTCCTCTATCCACCGCTTTTCACTCCCCATGCATTTATTTGTTACTGCTGCATGACATTAAATGTTGTTTTCTCTCTCCCATAGCGTGTGCCTCTCTTTGCTCTCCTTTCTGTCTTCTCTGTTCCCTCATCCCCAACCGGTCGATGCAGATGGCTGCCCCTCCCTGAGCCTGGTTCTGCCGGAGGTTTCTTCCTGTTAAAAGGGAGTTTTTCCTTCCCACCGTTGCCAAGTGCTTGCTCATAGGGGATCATTGGATTGTTGGGGTTTTCTTTCCTTTTAACACTGTTTTATCTTTACTGTACAGTGTGAAGCGCCTCGAGGCGACTTTTGTTGTGAATTGGCGCTATATAAATAAAATTGAATTGAATTGAATTGAAGCTGACGCCTCACGCCCCACACTTCTGGGAGCTTTAATGGCCATCAAACTTCTGACAATCAATTACGCCAACCTTGAAACCCATTCACAGCAAATTAATCAATACAGTTTTGCTGACTCAGGCTGTATACCTCGCTGATGAACTGTTCCTTACATCATCACAACCAAATAAATGTCGTTTAATACCACGACATGCATAATGGACTCAGCTTGTTCTGAGCTGATTGAGTGCTTTCATATCATGAATGAGGTGAAGTTCATTCAAGGCACCTCAACTTAATCCTGCTTAAGTCTGGGTAATGTGGTAATCGGAATTTGAGCAGGGGAGCAAGAAGTTTGTGCTGACACATACTAGGCTGATAGGAAGTATTAACATAAAAAGGAAAATGCACATCATGGCACAGCATAATTTGGCTCACTGGGGAGTGGGGGAACTCGATAAAGTGTTGAGGTCCTTCCCACAGGGACACCTTGGCAATGCTGGGAACAGCGTGTATGTGTGTGTATGTTTGAAAGTGAGAGCGAGAGAGAGAGAGAGACCGAAGACAGGGTCCCCACTCCATCTAAAAGTAGCCCGCCCCCCCCCTCCCACGATAAGGCCGGCAGCAGCAGATATATTCTCCAGCGTGTCTTCATGAGAAGTGACTGCACTATTAAAAAGGCCTGCCTGCCCACAGAGCATGCTGAGAGATCCAGATAATACACAGCACTGCAGGGAGCTGAAAGCAAACAGCTATTTTTACAACAGATTACAGCTCATGATTGTAATGCTGAAGCAAGCGAGTAAACTGACCTAAACAGGTCAAAAAAGACAGAACTCTGCTTTGTTTTTTCACAGTGTTGGAGTTTGGTACAAATGGTGCAAAGGCTGTCAGTTCACCCAGATAGAGGAGAAAACTAGAGTGTGAAAAACAAGAAATGGATCTGTGACTCCAAAAGTGTATTTTCCTAATATCACCATTTATGGAGCTCAACATTTCTGCTGCCCTTTTAAACTTTTAACGTGTTGGCACACGCAGCCCGCAACTTCTATTCCAGTCACTTCTGATTTGAAGTTCATCCTCAAATATGCCTGTGTTTGTGTGTGTGTGTGTGTGTGTGTATCTGTGTGCGTGCGCCAGCTTCTTCATCTGGCATAACACACTTGAATATATTATCTGAAAAGTTGGCACAAACTACACGTCTACCTTTTTTTTTTAAGGGATGTTATCATGCTTGATGATTCTCTCTACAAGCAGAGGGCAGCAGAGCTCTACTGGATCCCTTCCAACAATTGTTTCCTAACACACAAAGCTACATTAAACCCTAAACTGAAATGATTTGACCCCTCTATTTGGCAGAGGCCATGCAGCGTGTGCACAGGGCTGCAGTCTCAGGCCGGCACAGATGAAAGACCGAAGCAAATCATCGGATGGACAGATTAGATTCTGCAGCTTGTGGGAGCATCTAAAGTAGGTTATCACTGCCAGAGAGAGTGACAGGCCTGTCATGATTCAGGGCCAATGATAAATGAAATCAAGTGGAGAGTCCTGCTGAGAGTTGTAACCCAGAGATGATTGAAAACGGTCTGGTAGTTGTGACAGCCATGTATCAGCTGACAAAACAACAAACATATCTGTCACATTAACCCACAACTCACTTTGGATTTTCTCATGTTAGAAGCAAAATGGAGCAATTTACCGTGCAAACAGCAGGAAAAGCATCCCACATTAGATGCAGCTGATTCTACTATCACATACACTTACTAGCCACTGTATTAGGTACACTTTATTAGGACTCCAAATTGCTTTTAGTACCACCTTAATTCTTCATGGCATGGATTTAACAATGTCCTGGAAACATTACTGAGGGATTTTGGCCCACATTGACATGATAGCATCATGCAGATGCTGCAAATTTGTCAGGTGCACATCCATGATGCAAATTTCCCATTCCACCACATCCCAAAGACGAAGGCCATTTGAGTACAGCGAACTGATTGTCATGTTCAGCAGCTATCAGAAGATGGGTACACTGTGGTCATGAAGGCATGGACATGGTCAGCAACTCGGGTAAGCTATGGCATTTAAACAATGCTCATTTGGCACTGAGGGGCCCAAACTGTGCCAAGAAAATATACCCTAAATATACCCTAAACCATCACCACCAGTGTGAAATGTTGATAACATGGTTTCCTGTTGAGCGTGCCAAATTTTAACCCTACTGAGTTCCCCAACAGAAATCAAGACTCAAGGCAACATCTTCCAATGTCCAATTTTGGTGAGCCTGTGTGAATTGTAGCCTGTTTTCTGCTCTTAGCTGACAGGAGTGCCACCTGGTGTGGGCTTCAAGCTGTATCTTCAGAGATGCTCTTCTGCATATCTTGGTTGTAACGAGTGGTTATTTGAGTTAGTGTTGCCTTCCTATCAGCTTGAAGCAGTCCGGCTACTCTCCTCTGACCTCTGGCATCAACAAGGCATTTTTTTCCCCCAGAGAACTGCCACTCACTGGATATTTTCTGTCTTTTGGGTAATTCTCTGTAAACCCTAGCGATCGCTGTACTGGAATACAGTAGATCAGCAGTTTCTGAAAAACTCGGACTAACCCCTCTGGCACCTACAACCATGCCACATTCAAAGTCACCTTTATTCCCATTTCTGATGTTCTGTTCAAACTTTAGCAGGTTGTCTTGACCATGTCTACATGCCTACATGCCAAAATACACAGGGTTTCTGTCATGTGAAAGACTAAATATCTGCAGTAATGAGCAGCTGAACAGGTGCACTTAATAAAATGGCCAGTGAATGTAAATGTTGCAATGAATTACTGAGTTTACAGCATTTTACCTGATCAGTAGCTTTTCTAATTTAGGGCCATAATTTAACAAAGCTTGAACAATTCAACTAGCAGCAACTGATAGCCTATGATTTACAACTTGCTTCAAATTCCATCATGTACAGCCCGTGAGAGAATACAAAAAGAGCAGGAAGGGTCATGACATCCTGGCAGAGTTATCACTAATGGCTCACTGCTTTAAGATCATGAGATATCGGACTCTACTGAGGCTAATTGGGTCTCTGAGTGCCTGCGGAGACTCTGGCAAAGTCAGAGACTCTGTGAAGTAATATTCATTTATGTTTCATAGCATGAATTGCATTTCATTACCTGAGGAGGTCCATGATTTCAGTGAGACTGACAGAAGATGGATGGGCACAGTTTTTGTTGAGTTAAGCCCCTCCGCTCAGCGTTCAGTAACTCACTATGTGCTCACCAGCTTGCGTCAAGCGGTTTGTTCGACCTCTGGAGTGTTTACTTCCTCAGTTTGTACGGCCAGGTGAAAAAAAGCTTTTGGAACCACAAACGTATGTCTAAGTCCTGTTCCAAGAGGGCTGCAGTGAATCGCATGGGGTAAAATAACTCACAGAGAGGAAATGGTTACAAGAATTTGGAAGTTGCTAAAACAAGCAGACTTTGACTAAGAGTTACTGTTTCTTTGGAATGATTATGGCTGTCACGCTACAAGTAAAACAATGAAGGCCGCACTTGGGGGTGAAGGAATTATTTTACATAACAGTTTCTCCTTTCAAATCACAAACAAAAGATGTATAAGATTATTACAGCAATTAATGAAGAACATTAATCGATGTGAAATACAATGAGATTTAGCCAAAGTAATCCTAGATCTGAACGGTATCAGTAATTAGAATAGAGAACATAACAACCCTGTTTGTTTAGCAAAATACCACGTACAGGAAGGATTAAACAAGGCTTGATACAACAAGAGACCGAAGCTAATGAGAAAACATCAGTAAAACTTAAATGCACTTCTAAAGAAATGCAGAAATTAGAAGGGAAAAGTTCATGTTTTAGGCAGAAATAACAAGAGGTGATAATCTAAATCCATCAAGTCTAGCACGCTTTCCTGTCCCATTTAAGCTGTCTTCACACTGTTTTGTGTTTTATCTGATACGAAGAGCAGCGTACGTGAATTATTAATTTGTCAGTTGTGAGAAGAGATATCACCTGTAATGCTTTAATTACACTGAATTGAAAGTTAACGAATTAAGAGATTTAGAGGTTTTCATGACTTTCAAAACCAAAAGTGCAAAAGTGTTCATCAGTTCTAACTTAAGCTACAGTTGTTATTGTACCAGCTAAACAGTAAACAAGTGTTCCTTCTAAGGAGGTGGAGCGCAACGCTAACCAGCAACTACTGCTTTTGTTCTAAATTGGTTCTGAAGGATGACTTGATAAAATGTTAGCAAAGATAGGGTTTCATCAGTCAAACACAACTTTTCATTTTCAAATTTTATGTAATATTGAAAATATGGCATTTGAACATGTTTTAAAATATGAATAATTAGAAAAATATAGTATATGGATAAAAATATTGAGCCCTCTACACATTATACCTACAGAAGCTTTTATGACATCCCATTCCAAATCCATAGGTTTTAATATGGAGTTACCACCCTATAGTTGCAGTTATAACAGCTTCTATGCTTCTAGAAAGACTTTTAATAAGATTTTAGAGTATGTCTGTGGGAATTTTTGCCCATTCATCTAGAAGTGCATTTGTGAGGTCAGACAGTGATGTTGGACAAGAGGGCCTGGCTTGCAGTCTGCTTTCTAGCTCATCCCAACGGTGTTCACCGATCAGGGCTCTGTGTGAGCCAGTAAGTTCTTCCACACTAAACTCATCTTCCTTCGTGTACTGGGGCACAGTTATACTGGAACAGAAAAGGGCCTTCTTGAAACTGTTCCCATGAAATTGGAAGAATACAATTGTCCAAAATGCCTTGGTCAGCTAAAGCATTAAGATTTCTCTTCACTGAAACTAAGGGACCCAGGCCAACCCCGCAAAAGAACCTCGTAGCATTATCTCTCCTGCACTAAACTTTACATCAGACAGACAGAAAGAAAAGCGTGATTCGTCACTCCATACAACATATTTCCACTGCTCCAGAGTCCAGTGGTGGCGTGCTTTGCACAACTCCATCCAATGCTTTGCAGTGCGTTTGGTATGTAAGCCTCGCATGCAGCTACCATGAAGCTGCCAGCGCATAGTTTTTGTGCTGATGTTGATGCCAGAGGAGGTTTGGAACCATATGTCTCAGCACTCAGAGACCCCGCTGTGCAACTTTAGATATCCTATCATTTCGTGGCTGAGTTGCTGTGGTTCCTAAATGCTTTCATTTTGCAATAATATCAATGCATAATTAGTTGTGGAATATCTAGTAGGAAAAATTTCCCAAACCGATGCCACAATGGTGGCATCCTATTACAGTACAGCTCAGTGAACTCTTTAGAATGACCCATTCTTTCACAAATGTTTCTAAAGGCAGACTGAATGGTTAGGTGCTTCATTTTATTTTTGGGACTGAATGAAATTAATGAATGAAACACCTACATTTTAGTGATTCAGAGGTTGGGTCCAATACTTATGTCCATATAGTGTATTATTAAAACACTACTGGGCCCTCTACACATGCTATGCTGATCCTTACATCAGCATAGCATGCTCTTGCATGTAGAAATACTATCGCAATAAATCCGATCCTTTCAACCAACTTAATGAGCAAAAATTTGGTGTATTAGCTAGCTTGTTACAAATTTCTTAACAAACATTATCACATTGACCTTACCCATTGGTTAGGAAAACTCCAATGTGAAAACTTCAGCAGAACGTTTTTGCCATCTTTAAGTTTTGAAAATAGATGTAAGAAGAGAGGGGCGAATCTGACTGTAAAACTAAGGGATACCAAAAGTTTAGATGGTGAGGATTTAGCAATCATAAACCATTCTCTTTTTATTATCCCCCTTTGATGTACCTTCAGCTGCTCCTTTGTATTCTCCCCAAGGGCTTGCCACAGCAGATTAATCCACAGTAGTAATTTGGCAAAGGTTTTATGCCAGATGCCCTTCCTGATGCAGCCCTCCATGGTGAGATGGGCTTGTGTCCCCACCTGGAATTGAACCAGGGACCTTTTGCTTGTAAGGCAAATGTATAAACCACTGCACTACGGGGACACTATCGTTTAGTGTTTAATAAGATTTGAAACTAGCAATTGAGGTCATAAACTCGTCACAAAAGCATTTTGTGATGTAATTCATTAAGGTAGTCAGAGATGTCTAGACCTTCGGTCACAGTAGGTGAATCCACATTGGTAATTTGGCACAGTTTGCAGCCTTTTTCTAACAGAGGATTTGCCCCCTTCTGATCATTAGAAAGAATGCCTGTTACACATACTTCTGCAATGGCTACCTCTATCTTTTATTTACAGTCTATGGCTGTAAATAAAAAAAAACAGTAGTCAACTGGAAATGAGAAAACTGGTATTATGTACCCCTTTTCTCAAACAAAGAACCTAATGTTTGAAGTTAATGTTAATTTTTACAACTAAATCTTGCACCTGTGCTGTTCGAGAATCAAAGGCTTGGTAGCAACCCATAACATAACATGCAATTTAAACGCAGATGTCTGATAATCTCTGTGCGCATGAGGTTAAGCCAATTAAGGAGGAAACAAGCGCAGGAGCAAGACCTCCCGTTAAGAATCAGGTAAATAAGACACAACAGGCTACAGTGCATTAGCTTTGATTCTTGGGAGCGGGGCTGTAAAATTAACTGGCCGACCAAGGATAAATGATATTATTATGGTGCATTAACACAATCATCAGCCAAGGAGAAAGAGCAATAACACTTTCTATTGGCACAGAGGAAGAGTGGTGCCACAAACAGGCACATAGCCAAAATCCTCTGAGGGACAAAACAGCCGAGATGGATGGAGGTTGGAAACAACAGATAATGCAAAAATATTTCAACTACCATAAATCTTTCTTTTCAAGCACTAGCATGATAGGCCTATTACTTTAGAGAGCATATCTGTGATAAGACTTTTGAGACTCCTCCAATATTTTTCTTCCAGTCTTCAGTGAACTTTTACTGCTGCAGTTTGGGCATTAGTGAAATTGCACACCATGTATTTTCTTCTCATTAGCTTTTTCCCATTGAGGCCCCCACATTCCCACAGTGACTCAGGTGGTGAGTTTGCAGCGGAGGAGGAAATCTCCCAGGTTATTAAATGACAAGTGTTGAAATTGAGGCACTGGGTTGTCATTGCCTTTGAATGTCATTACATTTCCATCCACTTCAAGTGTTTTTCAGATACATGCATGACACTTAAATAGATAGCTTTCCAATAAACATCTGTGTCTGGTCACACAATTGCCAATTTCACAGGAGATAGTACAGTGCAGGGAGCCAGATTTCCATTTCAGTGGAATTACTTGCAGTATGAAAAAAGAGTTACTGAGATTTTCAGTCACCACAATATATAAATTGCACACAGGAGGATGGCCGATCTGTTCTCGTTTTTCTCTTCTCAAAAGAATGTCACGGAATCCACAGGCTTCTTACACAGTGATGTTCAATTAACAATAGAATAACAGCCTAGTGAATGATAAAGTGGGTGATTAGTCACTACTGAACTACACGGATGATGCCATCAAAGTATTACTGGGATGTGACAATGGGACCACTGTAAGGGCAGATTGGACAAAGGGATCAAAGCAATCCATTATAACCACTGGCTAAAAATACAGAGCATGCCTGGCACTGAGAATAAAGTGATAAAGCTCTGCTGCCACATTTGGGAACTGAGGAGGAATCAACTCAGGACAAAGCATGTAGAATGATAGTGACGGAGGCCATTAAAAAAAGACAAGTCTTCTTATTGTGCAACCACAGACAGGACTTTGGTGTTACCCTCTTGTTAAAAGACAGCTCATGCAGCGATTTAACTCATTAACTGTGCCTTAATTCTTAAGCGTTGTTAAAACCTCTTAACAGCCACTATAATTATTTTTTTGAAAGGCCAACAGCATAAATCAAGTTTGCTGTTTGCCTTAGGCCAAGCAAGGTCAAGTCCATTCAAGTCAGGTCGAGAGTTATTTCTGCACGCTTTCACCACACGCCTGTCACCCGCAGCAAGTTGTAGTTGCAACTAGTCATGAACGATCACCGATGAGAAAGTTTCAAGACGGTATTGTAATGCACATTGAGTAAGACTGCTTCAAGTGTTGTGAAGGCTTTGCTCCAAGACTGTGTTGTTTCCAGTAATCTAACATTTAAAGGAGAGAAGGTTTTCCACTACAGGAGATCATTACCATCAGTCTTACAGTTGCCATGGCTGTTTGTTATAAGGGAGGCTAATGGCTTGTGTTCTATATAATGGTTTGCTGGGACATAGCTGATTATGCAGCTAAGTTGTTGTTTTCAACTATAGAAATATTTTAGCTCACTCTTAGTCCTTGATTGGGCTTTAAGAGGGCAAGGGAAGTACACAGACTGGGCTTGCAGTGCAATCTTGAGCCAGTATACGAATTCCATTTATCTGCAACCTGTGACTGCCAGTGTTTTTTAATTGACATTTGATGTTAAAATAACTCTGAATGTTCTGTTATTTCTTTCTCTGTCTTTTCTTTTCTGTTAATATCATGTTTATGCAGCTCTATAAACACTCATCGGGAACTTCAACAGATATACCTGTCTAACTGCTTGTTAACGCAAATGTCTAATCGCCCAACCACATGGCAGTAACTGTAGACATGATCACGACAAGCTGCAAAAGTTCAAACTGAGAATAAATTGGGAAGAAAGGTGATTTAAGAGACTCTGAATATGCCAGGTGGACTGCCTGAGTATTTCAGAAACTGCTGATCTACTGGTGTGTTCCCACTCAACCCTTTCTAGGGTTTACAGAGAATGGTCCAAAAAAGAGAAGATATCTAGTGAGCAGTAGTTCCCTGGGTGAAGATGTCTTGTTGATGCTAGAGGTCAGAGGAGAATGGCCAGACCACTTCAAGCTGATAGGAAGGCAACAGTAACTCAAATAACCACTTGTTGCAAACAAGGAAATGCACATCTCTGAACACACATGTTGAACTTTGAAGCATAGGGACGACAGCAGCAGAAGACCACACCAGGTGTCACTCCTGTCAGCTAAGAACAGGACAATGAGGTTACAATTTGCATGGGCTCACCAAAACTGGAACGTTTCCTGTTCTACTGAGTCTCAAATTCTGCTGCGGCATTCAGATGTTAGAGTCGGAATTTGGCATAACCGACATGAAAGCAGGGCTCAATTATGCCTTGTATCAACAGTTCAAGGTGGAGGCGATGGTGTAATGTTGAGGGGGGCCTTTAGGCCCCTTAGAACCAACTGAGCATTGGTTTAACAACCCAGCCTCCCTGAGTGTTGTTGCTGACCTATATGACCACAGTGTACTCATCTTCTGATGGTTACTTCCAGTAGGATAACGTGCCATGTCACAAAGCTCAGATTAGCTCAGACTGGTTTGAACATGAAAATGAGTCCACTGTACTTAAATAGCCTCAACTGCCTCTAGCTCTCAATCCAACAGAGCGCCTTTGGGATGTGGTGGAAGAGGAGATTCACATTGTGGACGCGGAGCCAACAAATCTGCAGCAACTGTGTGATACAATTACGTCAATATGGAATAAAATCTCTGAGGAATATTTTCAGTACCTCGGTGCCACAAGGAAATAAGACAAAAAGAGGTGCAGCCCGGTACTAGCATGGTGTAAATAATGAAGTGGCCAGTGATTTGTAGGTGTATTTTTAAAATGGTGAGGAGGATTGTACTGTATAGAATTGTGGATAATTCACATTATTTTACCTTTTTTCATCTCTGTACCATTCAAACTCTGGTGTGGGCACAGCGGTGGCTTCGCACTGCAGAGTCCCCATGCGGCCCACAGGAGTTTCCGAGCTCTGGGTTTTCTTTATTGTCGGAGGATCTGCAGAGTCACACAACGCTGACGTAAGTCCCAACTCAAAGCCACAGACCAAAGCAATTCTAATGTGTGAGGATAAATATCTTTAAAATATCTAAATTGTGAATCACCCGTGTAGTGTCAAATAACTCTGAATAAGGGTGAAAAATGTGGGGCAGAAGAAATGCCTTCACATACAATGACAAACACTTTGTACTGAGTCTCAGGTAAAATAAAGTAAACATAAGTATGTTGGATAAACTAATGGAACTGAGTTTCTTGTACATGCCACATTTTATTCTGCACTAGTTTTTGCCCTCCCAGCTACAAAAACTGATGTAAAATAAATGATTGGGGCTTTGATTTAACAGTTAATCAGTGCAAAAAATTCAAATTCATCAATTATATTAGTATTCATCATGCACACATAAAATGATCTTCCAAACATCCCAATGGCCAGAAATATGTCCCAAGTGGATTAATGCCCACTTTCCATTTAGGATTAAACACTAAGAAATGGTTTAATATAGAAATCTTTATCATTTAATTCAGGCACTCAGACTTGGCTAAAGTGGAGTTTGGGCAAACAGCCATACATGATTTATTCAGATCAAAGAGAATTCTGCAACTCCTCTGGGGGGGTGTTGGTTTGTAATGTCTCATGAGCTGTTCATCAATCCTGAACAGCCGACATCTCTATAGCACTCATCAGGATATGAACTGTAGATAAGATGTAATTAGGTAGACTTGTGTAGAAATTCTAAGTATCTTTAAAATGATCATGTGGTATGTGAGAATTACCACGGCAATGACAGCTGCAATCAGTGTTAGAGATCGTCTCTTTCTACCTGGATTCATCTTGAGGAGATTGAAGGGTGCTCCAAAACTTTCAACATACATCCTTCACTGCCTGCATGCTCTATATGCTTCTGCACGTAGATCTAACTTTTATAGGCTTTTATCTGTTGAGTGTATCATCTCATGAAATGCCTGACATTAAATGTGGTGAGGATATTAATCAGTGTTCGATTTTGAATAAAGCATGTGCCGTGGTCTGTTGTTACTTACAATTGACAACCACATTGACATATTTGACATCAGGCGTGGCAACGTCATTGCTGGCCTTGCATTCATAACGACCCGCTTGGTTTCGCATGATGCCTATAATGTCCAGATACTCTTCCCCGTCCAGCGGCTCTGCTGTAGAGAGACAGAAAGACAAAAGAAGCGAAGGCATGACTGAAGGAGGTAACAGGGAGAGGAACAAAGACAGCAGACAAAGAGGGAGGGGGCAGCAATTAAAATGAAAGGGAAACTGACCAAATGATGGATTTCTGCTGTATGATCTGTGGGAAAATAATGGCCACATTGTTTACATATGAATTTTAAAAGGAATAGCTCAATGTATTGTGGGTATTGATAGCACTGTTACTTCTGAAGCCAACAGCCAATTACCTTAACACAGAATAAAGACAACAGCAAGTCTTAACCTCAAAATTTAATATGTTACATTTTATTTGTGCTAAAGCCAATGCTTTCTAATTCCAGGGCATCGAATACTGCTGTTACGGTGCTGCCTGGCCTTAGTGCCTTGATGCATAGGCTGTGTGGACATGGCATTTATGTCCTATTTGGTTGACACTCAGTTGTTGTTTTCACATGCTTTTTAGTTTTTCTTTTACTTGTTGGTAATGTTTATGCATAAACTCCCTCTAAATGGTTAGGTTTAGGGCAGCACAGTGGTTCAGTGGGTAGCACTGTTGCCTCACAGCAAGAAAGTCCTGGATCCAAATCAACCTCTAGCCTACGGTCTTTCTGTGTAGAGTTTGCATGTTCTCCATGAACAGGTAGTATTGCTCTGGGTACTCTGGCTTTCTTCCACAGTCCAAATGTCATTAGGTCAACTGGTGATTTTAAATTAGGCCATAGGGGTGAATGTTTGTCTGCCTTTCTGTGTTAACCCCGTGATAGACTGGAGACCTGTCCAGGGCGTACCCTGGATGGTTAGGTTTAGGCTAGAAAAAGCACATGGTTCTATATACCTCCTCCCAATATTATTACTGCACACTAAAAATTATGCTTTTAAGGATGTGCTCACATTCAGGTAACAGCCCAAGCATGTTTAACCCCCAAAGTCCAGCATTGTATGTTTTTGGTTTCATGGACACAAATTGCTACATGTTTTTGTGTCACAGGGCATGAATTTCAAAGAAATGTAAAAGGGGAGTATATTTCCTGTCATAAACACAAATTTTAGAGGGGCATCACCATTTCAACCAAAACCCCAAAAACAGTCTTTTTCTGAACCTAACCAAGTCCTTGTTTGTGGAAAAATTTGTACAAAGCAACATATTTGTAATTAATAAGATATTTAAAAATTGTAAAAAAAAAACAAGTGAAAATGTGTGCTATGTAGAACTCGGATGAGAGGAAAAATGTCTGTGTCTCCACCATCCCTCCAGCCCTCCTATGTGGACTGTTTGGTCTTTTAAAAGTGGAAAAAATTATGGAACTTCACATGCATGTAGATACAGTAAGTTACTATAGATGAGAATGGGCTAATAAAAAAGTCACTTTCAGGGACATGAAATTATGTGGGGAAATTTGTGCTGAGGAACACAAAAAGGACACAAATTAATAGATTAAAGTTGTGACTATTTCACAAACTGCCATGAGAGCAGGTTTCACCATCACTCTACAGTGTGTCAAGATACTGTGCCTTGGCCCAGTGTTCACTTGGATTCAGGCTCTGTACTCATGTAGTGCAGCTAACTATGCTCATGCTGTTGAGGACATGCTATTCCAGCATGTCCTCAACAATAGCTGTCTCTATGAAAATCACCATTTTAAGTATTTAGGAAGTATGTGTACTACCATGTCCAAAATTGCCCCAACAAGACACAGAAAATCCTGAACTTAACAGGGCTTGAGTGCTCCTCAAGCCCTGCCTGGTGCTGCACAAAGTGTGTGTGTGAAAAAGAGAGCAAGAAGCAAGCACGAGAGAAAGAAGTTGAGATCCTCACACAGACCGAAGAGCACTCGCTTTGTTTCGCAAAACACAGGTAAAGGCCAGCCAGGGGTGGGGACGGGTGATAATAAAGATAAAAATAATTAAGATGTTACATTTCTTTTGCCAAGCTTAGGTAACAGTGAGACTTTAATATAATTTAGTTTGATTCAGTTCAATTCAATTCAATTTTAACTATATACTGCCAATTCACAACTAATGTCACCTCAAGGTGCTTTACACTGTAAGGTAAAGACTCTACAGTATTAGAGAGAAAACCCCAACAATCAGATGATTCCCTGTAAGCAAGCACTTGGCAACTGTGGAAAGGAAGAACTCCCTTTAACAGGAAGAGCCCTCTGGCAGAACCAGGCTCAGGGAGAGGCAGCCATCTGCCTCAACTGGTTGGGGGTGAGGGGACAGAGAAGAAAGGCGAGGAAAGAGAGACACTGACTATGGGAGAGAGAAGACAACATTTAATGACATGCAGAACTTCTAACGTGTCATGCATGAGCACAGTTGGCTGTGACAAAACAGCAGTATTTGTTTCCCTAGGTGTAAGAAAAGACTGGTAGAAGCTGTGTTGTTGCTGAGGAGATTTTGTGCTGGACTTTGTCCCTGATGAGCTCAATGTGGCAAGTCTCTACTTTCAGCCAAGAAATAGTTGGCTTGGACGGCAAAAAGCTACATGGAGTCGCATGGCATTCCATTCCAGCCATTTTACTGAATGCATTACACTGCTGTGTGCAGTTTATTTAAACACACTCAGATTTTAAGCCTGCTCATATGTGCCTACCATTTTAATCCCGATACTTTCATGCTGGTGCTATATCAGTTTGTCCAAATTTAAATAACAACCAACAACCAAATGCATTTAGCAGAGTTTCCATGATATATGATTTAATGTGGCTTCCCACTAAGATTACTGGCAATATTTTGCCACCCACTCCACTGCGCTTTGCAAGGCCATGTTCAGCAGAAGAGGCAAAACGGCCAGTCTGATTTAGATTTAAAATATACTCGAAGATTCACAGTAGAAAGATACAAAGAAACGTGTATGTTCATCATTACGCAGAAAAACAAATGTTAAATTTAACAGTTCAAGGTGGTATCACATACGGTTTTCTTAAAGGTGTCAGTGTGCTTGCAATAAAGTTGTTCATATGAAGTGTTGTCCTTGTTTGTAGCTGCTTTAATTAGCCACACTTGGAAAACAGAGAACACTTAGCTAGTCTCTGCCCTAAGGCATTCCTGATGTAGCACTCGGTTGTAAACACAAAATAACCCACTAAAGTAAAGAAAGAGAGAGAGAGATTGAGAGAGAAGTTCAAAGCCTGCTTGTTTTCACACACACACACACACACACACACACACACACACACA
>VUQH01021866.1:0-11543 GCA_015106775.1 Etroplus canarensis | reverse complement strand
CAATGGCACTGACAAAAAGACAGGAGGTGGAGCTGGAGGTGGCAGAATTGAAGATGCTGAGATTTTCCCTGGGAGTGACCAGGATGGACAGGATTAGAAATGAGTCCATCAGAGGGACAGCTCAGGCTGAGAAGTTTAGGGACAAAGTCAGAGAAGCAAGGCTGAGATGGTTTGGACATGTTCAGAGGAGGGATAGTGGACATATTGGACACAGGATGTTGAGGATGGAGCTGCCAGGCACACACACACACACACACACACACACACACACACAGACTTTTGCATCATGCAGTGAGGGAGGTCGGCGAGCAAGGCTGCCCATTGCAGGTGCCAGGGAGCAATGTGTGTGGGGGGGGTTCGGTGCAGAGTTATTATAGTTTTGTGTTTTCTAATTAGTTTTTATTTTCATTTCATTTCGAGTTTTGTTTTCAGATCAGTTTAGTTTCCAGAGTGGGTTTGCTCATTTTAGATTCATTTTTATTGTTTGAAAAAGTTTAGTTTTAGTTTAGTTTTTATTAGTTTCAGTGTTAGTTTTAGTTTTCGTAATTATTATAAAATGGATGGTGTTTGTCAGGGGAAGATTTAAGATGTTTAGATCAGAAGTCACAATACAAACAACACTTGTGAAGGCAGATGAAACACAGTCGTGTAGACACTCTGAGTCTCAATAAACAGATGCACCAAAGCCTCATCAGAGAGACAGACTGTCCAAATTTAACCCAACTGACAAAGACTAGAACTAATTTTATTTTAGTTAGTTTCCTAAGCCCACAATGCCGTTTTAGTTAGTTTTAATTTTTCCCAAAAGTCTAGTTTTTATTTTATTTTTATTTTTCTCATGTAGTTTTAGTTTAGTTTTAGTTAACTATAATATCCTTGGCTCGGTGCCTTGCTCAAGGGCACCTCGGCAATGCTCGTGGGGGTGAGCTGACTTCTCCCTGGCTCCCAAGCATGTCCTCGGATGCACTGAGCCATTGCCGCCCCCAATTTGCAAATAGACAGCATCTGCATCAAAATAAACTATTTCTAATGATGCAATCAAACTTGTAAGTGTCCCAGGAGCACAAACTCAAACATTAGCTTCCTAAAGCACAAGTGGAGCTGTGATAGGACTACTGTTCCTAGGGAAATGATGTCACTCCTGTTGTAGCCTTGATTGGCACACATGAAACCCTGTGTGATAGCTCCTGCTGACAACCTGATGATGAGGAAGTGCTGTGAACAGCTGATCAGATCGATAAAGCATCTGCATCTGGTTTGTAATGTTTTTGTCGCGTGTGCACTTTTTACTTGATTTCTGCAAAGCCATCAGCGGGAGGAAACAGCGCTCTGGGACACGCTGAATGCATGATATGGAAGTGCAACTCCTCCGGTTTTATATGCAAAAATATTTATTGCTTTATCTCATTTGGTTGCAGTTCTACCGGCATTTAAAAATAGATATGCAAATGGTAGCACCGGCGCTCCCGTAGGTCATTAAGGGTTAATGACAGAGGAAGATCAGGATATCCAGCTGCACAGTCAGCACACCTATTGATGGTGCCTGACCCCATACATTTCTGTGCAAAAAGTGCCACTTGTGCAACAGCATGTAGACAACAGGCCAGCAGGTTCTTGACGGATCTCCCACCGCACTTCTGTCCGGTGCATCCATTTTTACCATTGGGAGAAGCCGCAACAGCTGGAGTCCTGTGCAGTCACAGAGTCTGTTTATAATGCTGCCTGTATCTTGCCATCTATGCATTTCACACTGACAGTTTTGGTCCCACTGCGATTTTGCTGCTGCTTCATACATCCTGCCAGTACACTAGGACACATACATATTTACATCCATCCATTTTCTTAACAGCTTATCCAATTCAGGGCTGCGTGGAGGTTGGAGCCGATCCCAGCTGACTTTAGGCGAGCATATGCATTTTCCTTTCACGGTTTTTATGAAATGTGTCAGCATCCTGACAGTTTCCTGTGTTTCCTGTAATGTAGCTGATCGTGGCTTTCATGCTTCTCAACACTTAGCGAGAGACATGAGTTCCAATGATAAAACATGAAATTATAGAAATGTCACATGGTGGAAGTAATTCCATTATTTGTTGTGTGGTTTTAGCAGTTTATGCATCTTGCGTTCTTCTTGTGCGTTTGTGCTTTTCGTGTTTGTAAGTGGTTTACCTCTACCTCCCCCTTCTTAACAAAATGAGCTCAGTCCACCCCTTTAAAAAAGGAGATGGGGGGCAGAAGAGAGCACAGCCAGGCAGGAACAGAAGGTAAAGAATAAGGGGAAGGGACACGAACGAAAGCTGGGACTGGGAAGCCAAGGCAGGGAGGCTATGGAGTTGTGACCTCTGGCATGGAGGGCATGGAGGGCATTTAAGGAAGCTTGGGAGATGATCTGCATTTCACCTTTATTATGAAAAATGTAACTACAGGGCTTACCGCATGGCTGATCCCCATCCACGTTCAGGAAATTTGGTGAAAAAGTAAAAATGAAGACTTTCTTTGAAAACTAAACTTAGCCGAGCTGGAATCCTAAATGGGTCATTGGAGACTTGGAGTCTTTGTTTAAAACATCCACCATCAGTTTTTTAACGCTTGAGGCACCGTGCAGGAGCCTTGTGTCAGTCCTCATTTCTTATTTTTCATATTTTGCTAGGGAAATGGGGAATAGTTGCAATGATTTATTGAAACATATGCAAACATGAATCGAAACAGCAGCGCACAAGGCAGAAACAGAGTTTGTACAATCCTGACAACCGTCAGAACCCAGGCGGATCTTTCTGGACCCCTGTGAAGCACGTTGTGTTACACGGGGCTCCTTTGTGTATTGTAATATAAAGCATTTACTTTGTGACTCCATGCATTCATTGTTCACATTTCTGGACTGTCAGTGGCATCTTTTCAGTATGGCTGCAGCATAAATCATATGATTACTTGTGTTTAAAAGAAGTTCTCCATTTCCGTAATGAAATATTGCCAATTACGGACTTTTAAAGTACAAACTGTATCCTTTTAAGGACCAGTAACTTGTTTACTGTTAGAAAAATTAGTAAAAATTGTAACGTTTATTTATCGCTGAAACAGACTCTATTGGATGTATTGGTGTTTAATGAACTTTTTGTGCTGGGCAGTATTAAGAACCAAATTAACATGTTTGACGGGCAGCTCAAATTCAGAAATGTTTATTGTGTAGTAAGTTGTCTAAGTGTGTAAATTAAAGTGTGTAAAGTGTGTAAACAGTTACTGTTGTGCATCTGACTGAAATGTCTACTGAATTGATGTCTGCAGCTAACATGATAAAAACACATTATTACATCTTTAATAGACGCCACAGAAGCCACGCCTTCTTACAAAAATGTATGACTTACTGCCCACTTCTGCACATGTCCCAAAACATGCATGCAGGTACGGCTGCATGCACCGTGCTCACAGGTCACATTTGCCCTCCTGACCAACGTTTAAACTGCTGTCTTACTGATGACCACTTAATATTAACTATATGAAAAACTATATTCAGATAAACAACACGTTAGCAGACCTAAAAGTGTTTATACGACAGTCAGAAGGACCCATCGTAGTTGCTTACATGTTGCTAGCGGTTTGTTATACCCGCAGCAAATTATTCAAGTAAGTCATCGCGTACCTTCTCTATTTTTGTGAAGCGCCCCAGCTTTTTTGGAAATCGTGTTGTCACCCAAAACGCTCAGCATAACCTGCTCCGGCCCAGGTTATGGGTTCAGCGCGTTGATTTAGCCAGCTTGAAAGAGCCACTTTCATGACACTGAAAACTCTGACTTTAAGCTCCTTATCGAAGCTAACCCACTGCTTCATAGTACACCCCTCAGTTCTCGAAATGAGGTAAAGGCAACCTCAAATGAACAACATGACCGCCATGTGCTATATCACGCCGTGTCATTATTCCTTTAACAAAAATGCAGAAGCAGGCACATGGTCACCCAAAGTCAGCTGGTGTCAGCTCCAGCCTCAGTGTGACCCTCAAATGGATACGCTGCAAAGAAAATGGATGGGTGGACATGCATATATTCCAGTGTACTGACAGGATGCATGAGACAGCAGCAGACTCCCAGCTGGACCAGCACACACTCAATATAAAATATATAGATGGCAAGATACGGATAGCATCTTAAAATTCTGCAGGCTGTAAGACTTACAC
This sequence comes from Etroplus canarensis, assembly GCA_015106775.1. Lineage (NCBI taxonomy): Eukaryota > Metazoa > Chordata > Actinopteri > Cichliformes > Cichlidae > Etroplus > Etroplus canarensis. The sequence continues at coordinate 7,378 of VUQH01021866.1, read as the reverse complement.
AGGACTTCTCCCAGCATGGAAGCGCGAGACACAACCCAGGTGGGAGACCCTTAAAAGCATCCTGCATCCTGTCGTCCACACGCTATGTTTACCAAGTGGCACTGTTTGCACGTTCTGATATGTAAAACTTTAGAATCGAAAGAGGGCGTGCTTTTGTTTTCACATGACTGGATGCATAAAACTGCGATAAACGTAAAACTGAGATAAAAACAGGTCTTAAAAAGCCGTTTGGCAAAAGGGTTTTCATCAGACTAGGGCCTCGACATCAGGTCATCTAGTTAGACACAACTAAAGGCCCTTATCACGCCGTAATGTGTTGTTACAATTTCAATTAAAATGGAAAAAGCCAGCAGACATTCAGTTAGCCTTGGAGTTTTCTCCTTTGACCAGTTTGTCATCCAGCCTCAGGAGGGTCTAATGAAAATGAACTGTTGCGTTATTAGAGGGTTTATCGAGGTTTACCCACTTACCGTTTTCCACCCTGGAGGTCCCTTACTGCAGCCAGGCTGGGGCTGTTATTAAAACACAACCCGCTGTCTTGTTAGAATATTTCTCGGTGAGGTGTGTTCAGCGAAGACGCTGCCTGATGCAGGTATGACTCAACAGGATGTAGAATTTTTGTGCTACATTTTAGTCGTGTAGAGTTGCAGATGAGATGTTTTAGGGTTGGTTAAATATTATTAGTGTTTTATTACAGTACTGAAAGAAAAATCTCTATAAGAAAAATGTAAGTGTTCACCAGAGTCTTTAGATTCTCCAATCAATGTCCTTACTTATTATTAAATGGGGAACTGAAATGACAAAAATACGCAAATAACAATGAATTTATTAAATTGTACTTACCCCGTTTTGTACATGCAGTATTGTCCATGCACTTTTTTATTTAAAAACATAAAGTTGATAGTGATTGATCAAGCTGGTCAGGCACGAGGAAAACAGTGTAGCGTTTGGAACACAGTAGGTTTTATTTTACCTAAAGATGCAAAACAATTTTACAGAAAGTCTGATCATAAATCTGTGCCTTAAAAGTGTTCAGATGAACAGAACTTATCTCTAGTTATACCACCAGTAGAGGCTAACCAAGTACCATTAAAAACTAACCTTTCTAAAGGGAACTGGGAGCTTATATGTTGGCTGATTCGACCAACGTAAACACACAATGGTAAACAACACACTAACAAATTACACTGTAAAATTACAAAGAAACAAAACCAACAGTTAATTCAATACTTACTTTAACTTAAGAGAAATAGACAGCATATAACTCAAGAGTCAAATGATACAAATGATGTGACAACACTTCTTGTTAATGCAAAAATCTAATCAGCCAATCACATGGCAGCAACTCAATGCATTTAGACATGTAGACATGGTCAAGACGACCTGCTGAAGTTCAAACCCAGCATCAGAACGGAGAAGAAAGGTGATTCAAGTGACTTTGAATGTGGCGTGGTTGTTGGTGCCAGAGCTGACCTGAGTATTCCAAAAACTGCTGGTCTGTTTGGGTTTTCTCACACAACCACCACTCAGGTTTACAGAGAATGAAGAAGAAATATTATGTAAGCAGTGTTTCTCTGGGCATAAGACTGGCCAGACTGCTTCGAGCTGATAGGAAGGCAACAGGAACTCAGATAACCATTGGTTACAACCAAGGTATGCAGAAGAGCACCTCTGAAGGCACAACACGTCGATCCGTGAAGCAGATGGGCTAAAGCAGCAGAAGACCACACTGGCGTGGCACTCCTGTCAGCTAAGAACAGGAAACTGATGCTACAATTCACACAGGCTCACCAAAACTGGACAGCAGAAGAACGGAAATGCGTTGGCTGGTCTGATGGTCATAACTTGCTGTGAACACGAAAACATGGCTCCATCTGCTATGTATCAACAGCTCAGGATGTGGTGGTGGTGTAATGGTGTGGGGGACATTTACTTGGCACACTTTGGATCCTTTAGTACCAACTGGTCATCATTTAAACTCAACAGCCCACATGAGTACTGTTGCTGACCATATCCACCCATCTTCTGATGGCTCCTTCTAGGATAACGCACTTTGTCACAAAACTCAGATCATGTAAAATTGGTTTCTTATAAATGACAATGAGTTCACTGTAGTCAAGTGCCCCCCACAGTCACCAGATCCTAATCCAACAGAGCACCTTTGGGATGTGGTGGAACAGGAGATTCACATCATGGATGCGCAGCTGACAAATCTGCAGCAACTGTGTGATGCTGTCATGTCATGTGCTGAGGAACATTTCCAGCACCTTGTTGAATCTGTGCCATGAAGAACTAAAGCAGCTCTGAAGGCAAAAGAGGGTCCAACCCCATACTAGCAAGGTGTGCCTAATGAAGTGGCTTCACTGTGCTACTTCACCGGGTAAGACCAGGAAAAATAAGCAAGCTGCAGGTGCCAACCACAGGCTTGGACTCCCCACTACCACTCGTTTCTCTTGCATAAGTGACGGTCAAGTGCCACACAGGGCTTATGCCACCCCCTACTGGCAGGTGAAATGAGAACAATGAAACAAAGAACTGGGCCAGTACTCGGACATGAAAGAAAACACAATTTCCAGGCGCCACATCTGTGTGCACAAGACTGTGAGTATTGACAATCGCACACCGGCGAGCACGAGCACTCGTGGCACTGTCAGTGTTTAAAGAGGATTCTTCTCCAGACACTTCTTCATGTTTCGTACTTTGAAAATATTTTCATATAGGATGAAGTTTTTTTTTTTTTCTTGGACAAAGATTTTTTATCAGTGTCAATTTGAAACTCTGTCAGCCGAGTCGCATGAAGATTTTAGCAGCCGTTTTGGCAGCGAAGGGCGGCAGGGACCACACAGCTTCCATTTACGGCAAAAGGAGAGTTAAAGAGAGAGGCCGCAGCTAACAAGGCAGCCTTCCACTTCCACCCGTCCCCTGAGGACAACGGGCGCAGGGAGGACAGATAGAGTCCATCGAGGGAACGTCGTTTTGTCCTCCTGGGCAATTTGCATGCTCTAATATTAATTGCTATTGGAAATGCTTGATTTGATTAAAGAGGCGGTGGGGGGGGTCCCAGCGGGGGAAGCACGGCTCGCTGCTGCCGAAGAGGAGGGAGTGGCGTCTTTGCCCCTAACCTTGTTACGCTGACAGGCAGCAGTCAATACTGCACACGCTCAGCCTCTGGAGTTTGTTTGCACAGTTTTTACACGTGTTCTTTCCACAGATCACTGACACAATAGCTCCTGCGTATGAAAGATTGATAGGAACGGCTTTGTAGACCTGTTCAGGAAGGCACACACCCGGTGCGGGCGGGGAAGCCGCACACATTTTTAATAAATGATTTGCATTCGCAGAGCTCCATTAGAATTTTCATCAGATTAAACTACGGCGGATGCCCGCGCACAACAAATTTAGCATTCAGACAAGGGTAAAGAATTGATCGCGGAGTTTGATATGGAAATGCAGCCTAAGCACACTGTATCAGCCGGGCATTTGCATTCTGCTGATCACTCCTTAATTCATAGCGGAGGTTTTCTCTACATGTTTTCCTTTTGGCTCTGAGAGATCTTTTGTTTTGACTGCAAAGGGCGCATTTGTCCCCTGGCCTCAGTGCAAACAGGAGCTGACAATAAAATATAGCTTAGAGGAGAATTTGCAATTGGCTGAGAATGAGAAGAGGCCCTGCTATTGTAGCACCACGGGTCGATTTACATAAATGTGCGACTTGAGCAGACGTGCGTGCGGCGCGTGCACCAGGCGTGGCTCGGTTTCGTAACCGCATGCGCTGGTGCATTATGCAGACTTCACTTTGTCTCTCTCAGGGTTTGACCCTCAACCCAGGAACATTAGCATACAGTAGCGAGGCTTGGGGCAGCCTTATCTTAATGGTCTTCAAATGAGAGTCAGCGAGTTAAATCTGGAGCTCAACAGACTCATTTGATAGATTATTGGACTGCACAGAACATCAAGTGATGAACTTAAAATTCCTCTGAGGCTCCCGCCATTAATTCCCGTCACCACTGCAGCACGCACCTTTCATTGGAAACACTTTATTCAGCCTGCATTTGTTTTCCCGTCTACGTGACTGGCGATGAAAACAATGCAAACAGACGATGTTCCATTAAAATCCTCATCAGAGCTGCAGACGGTCTTATCTGGGTTCGTGAATGAGCTGCAGACGACGAGAATATCATCACGAATCCACGCTCGTGAGTGGATCTGTTGCAGAGTCCACCGCCGCCATTTAATAGCAGCCATAAAATTGGATTATTTGCGTCACTGTTCACGTTTTTCTGTCATTGTAAGATTTCACCGCAAATTCATTTTTGCATCGTCTCAGTTTTACGCTCACAAAGTGGCTCCATTTCATACGACCAGAACGTGTTTGCACAGATTCAACGAGTTATTTGTCGTGCCGCTTTCCAGCTCATCGCATCATGATGCTCGGTTGGCCTCACACTGGGTCTTTAGCGCATTTCTTTATTTTTTTTCTTTTGCCTCTGTGCACCACCACGGCGTGAAATACAAACAGTCAAAATGTGACTGAAGTGCAGACTTTCAGCTTTAATTCAAGTGGTTTAACAAAAGAATTGCATCAACTGTTCAGGAGTTTAAGCCATTTTAATACATTGCACCACATTCTCAGGGGCTCAAAAGTAATTGGACAGTCGACTGACTGTAAGATCGTCTAGCTCGGGGGGTCAAGGAAGGTGGCAGGTAGGCAGACTCAGCGGACGTTTTACATTCCAGAAGTGAGACATTTATTTACAGTGCTCTCCTTGACATGTCAACTTGAACAAAAGTAACTCTTACTAACAAAAAAACTAAGGAAACATGTTCACAGCAAAACAGCCTCACCTCTTCTCTCCCAAGCAGCCTCTAACTGGCTCTATGTATACGTAGACAGTCAATTATCCTCCCACTTAATGCAGCCAACACCAAAAGAAGTGGACGATTGATATACACTTAAGCAAACATGAAATTGTTAAAATACATTTACTGCTCATCACTAAGTCATCTACCAAATGAATTAACTCCCATTATAGACAAATACACGCTGGGCCATACTCCACTATGGCCCAGCGTGTCCAGACTTCTGACTGGCAGTGTATATTTAATAGCTACTATAACCCTCAATGCATACAACGACAAAGCATTAATACAAAAGAAAACCCCTCCACTTGGTTCAGCCCAGTGATGTCACACATGACATCACCAACACTACAAAAATCAGCAAATGCTGGCAGGGCCCTTCCCAAACATTAGGCCTGTGTTGAAACTTGAAAAAAAGAAACAATTACTGATAAATATAATCAATAGATACTAGAACCTGTAACACAACAAAAGAAACTGAGACCAGCGTGTGTGTTTGCTTTGATCTGCTCCTTGCTTGCTGTAAACTATAGCATAATACTAACACAAACAAACCCGAGATAGTGAGTGAAGCAATGTTACTTTAGCAATTGGCAAATTACAGCAAATAAACACATGTTCAAAATAATATAGTGTGTCAGAGAACATAGATGAGACAACTGGTGAGTAGGGAAATGACCAAAGTGCTCACCCACTTTGTCACACTGACAGGCAGTTTCTGCTTCCTTGTCATTCCATGGCAACGAGGTAAAAGATCTCGAGCAAGTATTGAACTTGCATCGACGTCTCTTTGGTCCTCCTATTGAGAGTTTCAGCGAACAGCTACGGAATGCAAATGAAGGCCATTGCTAGGTTGGAAAGACAGAATAAACCCATCAAAGAGAAAGCAAAAAATTTCAGTAGGCAACTTGGAGCAAAGGAGGGCAGGTTGCTGGCTGTGCAGAGCAACCTGGGGATCTTCAGCCGTGCAGAGCACAGATGTGGCAAACTAATCCGAGCAAGTAGAGAGTGAAAACCGGAGAAGAGTGGCCGAATCAGACGGTTTTAGACCTGTGGAGGAGAGCCGAGGAGATGAGCAGCGTACACAGCAGATGAGAGAGACAGAAGTCGGGTAGAGAGGAGGTGGAGGTGGACAGTGCGACCAACCATAACTATTCTACTTCTACAAAAAGTAGAAGGGGACGTGGTTGACTTGAAATTTCAGATATGCATGTTACCTGTGCATTAAATAACCTCCAAATAAGGCTGAAGATGCCAAGTGATGGCATCATTTTGGAATTTTCGCTGGGGGTGAGCTCTATGAAATGAATCACGGCACGTTCAAACAGTTTGCCAGGTTGTGGGCGTGCCACTCAGGGCGGAGGCGTGCCTTTCCCAAAGCTGCGTGCTGCGCAGACAAGGCATGACTGGCACAATTTCTGTGCTTAGGTTAGAAAGGCTTTTGTGAACCAACTTTGTGGGATCCAATCAAGCATCCCACCTTTTGACCCATGGTCTAACCCGTGGGTCAAAATAACATAACGGGGAAAAAGAAGTTTAGGTAGGTGAGCCTAATTCACTGGGCTGCGCACGCAAAAATGACTGTGATGGGATGGAACGCGGTACCAACTGACGGGTTCTTCTGTGTGCACGGGAACAGAGAAAACCTTTTCATAAACATCCAGACGGATGGGTCTTCGGTAGTGTGCCAATCAGTAGCACTTTTGCATGCACATGCAAAAGAGCCCAAGTCCTCCCATCTGTCACGGTGCTTTGAGAGTGGCAAATGAGGGGTAGATTTTTGTGCGTCAGCCATTATCAGCTGTGTGGTCATTAGCACTGCAAATTCATGCAAGTGTTAAGTCTTCAGTTTTAAATTAGTCTTTGTGCCATTGTTGCTCATAATTACTGTCTAATCCCATGGAAACATGTGAGGTGCCATGCAGAGTCATGCTTGTGTGTACTGTGAGTGAGTGTGAGGAACGTGAAAGTAGGTCACCCATGTCACCAGCTGGCAGCTTCCACTGATATGCATACAACAGCTGATCGGGGCTATGCTCCACAAAAGTGTGAATGTCAGGCTCAAATGCTCAAGCGCTGATAACTTTGAGGACTTCAGGAGTCGAGCTGAATCCAACACCTAAATGACGCTAAAATAAAGCTAGTTTGGCTTACGGCTGAATTTTTTACTTCCAAGAGTTCAGGATATTTAGCTTTTGGGTGAAATTTATAGAGAATGTAAAAAGTTCACTCTACAGTCATATTATATCATGAAAGCAGGGCATTTAAGTAGAAGCATGCAAAGGTGATTTCCTCATCTCAAACGATTTATTGAAGCAAAAGCCAACATCAGTGGTATGTATACCGCAACAAAAAATGTCTCAATAAATTGTCATGTGACCTCGACTATCAATTCCAGCTTGACTTCTGTGACTCTTCCAGTCTCTCTGTATCTCTGTTGCAACCTGCTGACGACACTCTGTGACACTCGAAGCTCAGTGGCCGCTTCCCTCCGACAACATCCTGTTTGAAGCCTCAC
>VUQH01021865.1:24680-43464 GCA_015106775.1 Etroplus canarensis | reverse complement strand
ATGTTTTGGATAAAAAAAAAAAAAAAAAAAAACCTCTGCCACCCATCTTACAGTCAGATTATAGGATCAATATTATTTTATCTCAGTGCATCCAGTACCAAATGAGTGTATTTGGCAATCCTGTACAATGCCAAGGTAACACGTGGGAGAAAAGGTGGCCAGGTCAAGCATAGTCACATTTTTTAACTCTGCAAAGGAATAGATTTTTGCAGAATCTAAATGCAACACCAATTACTTATTCTGACAATACAAAGTGGGCTTGATTAAGTATTTTCATATTTAAAACAAGATATAGGATAAGACAGTGAATTGCGTACTGCTACAAACTGACGCTGTTACATAACCAGTAACTTCCATGAAACCAAGTCTTTGTATGCAACTCCTCTCTCTCACTTTACACACAACTAAGCCTGAAACCCCCCTCTGCAACTGCATGTAAAATTGGACATACTCAGATGTTCATCACCCACAGTTTAAAAAAGAAAAAAAGTAGCTGGCAATAAATTGAACTATGGACAAACCCAAGCTACATTCTAGAGAAGAGATTTCAATCCTACTCTGTGAGCACAAGGTGCTGTTTTTGTTCACTGCAGACACTATGTTTAGTAAAAGCTAGGTTGTACTTTTTAAAAACTACATGCAAACATATATTTAAATCTGGACAGAGCTAAGACATTTTCTTTGCAAGTCAGAGTGACCGAGAAAATTAATACCTGACTGGTTAAGGCAGAAAAATAGACAGCTTTCCAATAATGTGGTAATCCACCTAATGTTAATGAGAGGATAGTGCAGGAGATTTTAGTAGGATATAGCATCACCTAAGTGTCAGTCTTGTTGCAGTCATTAATTGAATGAGTATAAAGAGATGAAGCTACAATAGGTGTCAGTACCATTGTGTACTGCTGGGGAGGAGAAACTGGCAGGAGAACCTGGGGGCAGGAAGGACTGGAGTAGGAGACAGGCTGAGAGGGCTGCAGAGACGCCACCGGCTATACACACCAAAAAGGCATGAAATAAAGAGGTAGAGCATAGAGAGAGTGGAGCAAGGCAGTGAAAAGAAACGGCATCAAAAGTAGATGGAAAGAAGGGAATGAAGCGAAAAAGAAGACAGGAAAAATGAGGGTTAGAATACAAAGGAAAAGTTGTTAATGAGCAACAGGATAGTAATGGAAATCACATTATTTATAAATGCAACAGAAAAATCTAAAATTAAGTTTAAGTATTGCTACTTAGAGAAGAAAAGAAAAGAAAGAAAATTTCTGCTGATATAAGACTACCAACTGTGACATTATTTGAATAATGAGCCCTGTTAAAAAAAGATGGTGAAAACAGAGCCTTTTTATAAACGAAAGATGTTAACAGTTCACTACAAGTGTTTCCATAAGGTCCTCTTCAAAGCGTCTCTTTTTTTTCCTAACATGGTTGGTGGGACTGCAAGAAAATGAGCATTTGTCCCAAATGTTCAGTCCAGTATGAACTGACCACGGGTCAGCACACCCTGTAAGAAGTCTTACTTAAATTGACATACTTTGCACTAAGAACTGAACGTGTAGAGTGGGAGCTACACATTTTGATAGTGCAGTATTTGTTGTCCTTCAGCTATCCACTTGTTACATGATGATGTATGTATTATGATATATGTTTTTGATAAAAAATAAATTAACAAAACTCTATTACTTGAAGAGAGGGTGCCTCATTTAAAAATCATAAAAAGCAGGGGGTAAAACGGGCTGTCACAGATGAGCTGTAATGGCAGTTTGACAAAAAAAAGAAAATCAATGTAGCTTTACTTTGTGTGATTTTTAAAGCCTGTATTGCACTGCCATTCTTACAGGTTAATTCGAGTAACCAGCTCTGAGTCTTTCCTTATTTATAGTATGCTGGTTTCAAGTGTTTAAACTGCTACAGTAAGAATTACAGTCAATCAGACACAGAAATTTTTATTTTTCAAATATTTTGTACCATTATGCCCTTTTTGGTTGGTAGCGGAGGTACTTACCTGAGCAATTATGTGGTTGCTCATAGGGTGCTGTGGAGGCGTGGGAAGCAGAGCAGTCTGAGGTGGAGCCTGGGGCTGTGGCTGCTGTGGCTGTTGAGAGGGGCATGGAAGGAGGCTACGGCTGGACTGGGAGGCTGCAGGTGGGGGACATACATCAGGACTGACTAAGGGAAGGCCTAGTGATGCAGAAGACGACATGACGGATATAGGAAATTATTTTACATTTTTATATCTACAAAATATAAACCCACAAAACTTAAATACTCAAACCTTTAGAGTAATCTTATATCATCCTCTACTTTACAACACTGTTTGCTGAAAATGCACCACCTTCAGTTATTTGACAGCAAAATAATGTCACTTGTGAATAAGCACCCTGGTTTTCAATATAACTCACAACTGCAATGCTTTTTAAGTATAATTTTTACACCATCAATGCGTTTGAATCAATGTTCATTGCATCATCACTCAATAACACCAAGCAATGTTCTGCGAGTTTCTAAAAAAAAAAGGACTAGTATGTTTACAAAGCCACTAGAGGGCAAAATAAATTTAACTGTGCAGCAAAAGGTCAAGTTTCTGCCCTTGGTAGTTCCTGAATTTTGATTATTTTAACCAAAATTAATGATAAATAAGTTCTTAAACAGTTCACTAAAAACATCTGGATAGAATTTTTTTAGATTTTGAGTGGAGTAAGTGCCAATATAGCATTGCAACTTTCATAACTGACTGGTTGTAGCTTTAAAGTTTTGCCTTTGCGTAGTTGACCCTGAAACACTTTAAACCACAGGAGTTTCTGATGGCTAGCATAACACAATTTTCTGCAATAAATAAAATATATTTTAAATGACTGAAAAGGAGTCAAAAGCATTTTGACGTCTCTACTACAGAAACTGCAGTGACAAAATCACTTGTCAAGTGGCTATAGCTTGGAGTTATGGTGGGGAATAGAATTTCCTAAGACAAAATATTATTATTGTTCTGACTGGCAGCCTGCGTGTCAGAAAGTGGATGATTCTTTCCCCTTTCTGAAATAAAAACCTTCAAGGATTAATAGAACCTTTCTCAACCAGACTAGTCAGGATATAGTATCTTCAAAAAAGCTCTTCCCCAAAACAATATATGGCAACATAATAAACCTTTACTGTCCACAAAGTTGGATTGTCTCACCAAAACAAAAACACTCCTGCTCATGATTCTTAAGAGCAAAAACTAGCACAGCAGTCAACAAAGAGACATTACATTAAGTTCATGTCTATGGCATAAGCTGGAACCAGAGAACTGTCAGGAGAGGTAAACAGGCAAATGCTTGGGTCCTCTCATGGCCACTATTAAGCTGCTTTCACACATGTGCTGCAGCCCTGGATAACTTTTACAGGCATTACACAACAGAGATGCACTTGGGAATGTAACTGTCTGACATAGCTGGATTGAACAGTAAACTGTATTTAAATTGCCAGCTTCACAATACAAAGTCTGTGTGATGCGGACAGGTGATGTGAATTCACAGTGAGCTAGAGGGCACCATATATCCGTCTCTGAAATGTATTGACTGCATGGCAATAAAAGAATCAGAATCTGAAACATATATATTACACAAAAAAGCATCTTAAATGACTCTCAATAATACTTGCTTACTTATTATGCAATTATTATATTGCAAGAAGCAAGCATAATGCTATGCTCGCTTCCCTTAAAATAAGTAAAAGTTATTGTTTCAATTAAAAATTAATGTTTGTCTGGAAAGCATGCTATTTAAATGTATTTTCCTCCACTTTTCTCCCATCCTTACCAGAGCGAGAGCCTTTGCAGCTTCCTTGTGAGCCTTTGTTGCTGCCAAGGCTATCCCCCCTGGTAAGGATGGAGATGCCAGAGAAGCTGCTGGCTTTAGTGACGGGTGGCCGGAGGGTGCGGTTGGAGCTGTCTGAGTCGGTGCTGCTCCAGGGCCGTGGCTCTAGGCACTTCATGTCACTGTCTGTACTGCTTTGACGACTGCTAGATGCCCGGCTGGAGCTCTCACGGTTTCCTCTGCGAAAAGAAAGAACAGGAAGGAGAAAGAGACAGAAAGATAAGAGATGAAATGACAGAAATAAAGTAGAAAAGGGCAGGGGAAAAGTGATGAAGTAGAAGAGATGTTACAGCAAGAGGAGTTGAGGATTGAGTGAGAATGTGCAAATTACAGAAAGCAGAGATGAAAAGAAAGTCAGAAGAGAAAGGCAAAAATGTACAAGATTAGGAAGAAGAATATAAATATATATAAAAGACAGTGAGTATATAAGAGAATTTGAAGTATACAGGAGTGTAGGTGGAGGCAGAAAAAAAATAGTTAAAGACAGAAAAAGGATAGAGGGGAGCAGAAAGAGAAGAACACAGTAAGGTCATCAATACTCAGAGAGTACACACAGTTTAACAGGCTTTAAAGATGGAGCATTCAACACAGATGCATATTGTCTGGTTTAGTATAACCACAATACAAACTCAGGCAACATACCACCAAACAATGTCTCCAATTTAAAACATACTACCTCACGCACGCACGCACGCACGCACGCACGCACGCACCCACGCAGACACACACACATCCACAAAGGAAAACACACATGCAGGGAAAAAGCACTCCAAACATTAAGGTGTAGAAGATATTACAAACACTGGACACTAGATGAGACAAATTTCAACAAATTCAACACACAAACCATCTAAGGGTGCTTTCACACCTAACATGTTTGGTCCTGACTTTTTAAATTTTATTTTTAATTACTAGTGCCAAAACTCACATGGACCTGGGTCCAGACCAAATAGTCAAATCAAAGTCTTCAATCCAGACTAATGAAAACCATGGTAACTTTTGTTTCTACTTTAAAACCTATTTTTTTAATTGTTCGAGCAAATTACAAAAAGTATGGCAAGCTATTTTTAGAACAGGAATAAAGAAAAATATGCAGACATTATAAGAAGCCAAAGCGTAAAAACCTCAGAAAATACTTTTTAGATATTTTCCAATAAGAAAACTGTATCTGTAGTAGGTGGGAGACAAATTAATGTGAGTTAGCATTTTGCTTTTCCCATTCATTCAGTATACACTAACCTCAAACAGATTCTCGGCCAATCAATATCAAGTAAAAGCAGTACATAATGAAAAGCATGTTAGAGTGCATTCACATAATAACAATGTGAAATCAAAACTAACCAGATCATATGGTTACAATGCAACAAATAAATATGAATCTTTCTTGTGCTTTAAGGTGTGAAAAGGCCCCAAGATTGTAGACACCATTCCCATTATGTACTTAAAGAATGAACACTTGCAATAACACGTTATACATATTAACACAGATAAAACAATAGTACATGCATTTAATGTTGTATTAAAGAAACAGCACAGAAACAAGACACACATACGCCACTGAATTAATACCTGATGTACATAAACACTCATTAAGGGTAAGTGTACGTCAACACTCAGACTCACACACATTATGTACAAAATAATCACTTGCTACCACTGTAGTTCTTTAAGCTATATTGCTCTATACACACGCATTGTGTTGTTGTGATGCCGTCACCCTGGATAAGGGTAGCTGCCAAGAAAACCAATGATCACACTGTAAGAGTAACCACCACTCTCAGGAAACCCTCCATCACACGTGAATTGTTGGGTTTGCCATTTAAATGCCAGCATTAAAAAAATTATTGTTCTATTTGCTTAAAAAAGATGAATTTATTAAAAATGAAATCTGAAATGGAAAATGTGACTACTGCAGTAAATATGTGCTGAATGAAGGCCATAGATATAAGACTCTGCACTGTAAAAAGCAGAGAAAAGGAACAGTAAAGTCAGCTGTAAACACATTTCTGTGTTAAAAGAGCTGGAACAGGGTTATGAACACAGTATGTCCACGTAAAGAGAAAAGGCTAAAATAAATTCAATATAAGTGGGAATCTCCATGATGAAAACAAGAATGCGGTACTGGTTGTAAAACCGTAGTAATAGGGCGTAGTGTTTAAAGGTGGCTGTGGTTCATAAATATTTCAGAGAGACCGAATTAATGGAGGATCTATTTTGAGGCCTCACTCTGCTCAGCCTATTTTAAGGAAGGGTGGGTGCTTTGACATTCTCTTGACATGCAGGCGCACACTTGTTCACTTCGCTCTGCAGACAAAGATGAGAGCAGGATGAGCAGGAGAAGAAAGGAAGGCTTCTGCTGGTGATACCATGATATTTCATCTCCACTCTCTCCTCACAACAGCATTTCCTATCACATGCACAAACTGGGAAAGCAGGGAAGACTGCTGTTGCTATGTACCTTGATTAGTCTCTTCATGAGATGTTTTTTGTTTTAACCTTAATTAAACTGCAAAAAACATTAAGAGATCTGTGATCTTAGGTGTTTAACTATATAACTATATATATTAAATAAATGAGATGATTGAGTTAATAAGCTCATTTTTAGGTGGACAGGACAAACGTCAAACATACAACAAACATACATCTCTGATTCATTTTCAGATCCCATGTTAAATTCCTGAAATTAGCATAAATAAAAGTCATATTTAAGTTTGTTTTTTTTTTTTTTAAAAAAAAAGGACCTTGCAGATGATGAAAAATCTTAGAAAATTCTTAAACCCACACAAGAAAAAAGGTAAACAAAATATGAAACAAGGACTATGAAAATTTCACTATGCAAACATAATTTACAAAAAAAACAATGTACACTGAATATTTTTGAAATGTACATAGTCAAAGCACTATTACAGTTGTTTGCCTTCCCCAATCATTTAAGTTAATTTCTACATCAATGTTTGTCTGTCTTGACCTTTATCCTTATGCATATAAACTGCCATCACTTCATCATCAAGTGACCGTGACTTTTACTTTGACCACCAAAATTCTGATCAGTTCATCCTTGATACCAAATCAAAGTTTGTGTCATATCTGCAATAACTCCCTGAAGACAGTGCATTCTAAAGAATTGGATGTGTTGCTAGTGCAAAGGCACCATGCTTAAATGTTGCCGCACTCTAGAAGTTCACAAGTCATCATATTTTAAACTGTCAGCAGTGGTGAGACCATACTAACAGAGGTTAGTTTAAGGGCAAACTATGAAATGGTATTAGGGTAACTGGCAACTTGCTGTTCTAGTGCTAATGTCTGAGTGCCACAGTGTATCTATAGAAGTCATAAGAGTCAAAGCAGGGTAGGTCAGACACATTTTGGGTACAAAGACCTAGCAGCATATTAGGCAGGTGAAAAAGTGTTTTCATGTAATTTGGGTTTAAAGTTATTGTATCTGCAAACCATGCACACTTAGAAAATGCAAAAGTATTTGATTTAGCCTCATGTTCCTTTTTCAGATTAATTTGTCAGTTTAGAAGCACAGTTAAGTATATGTGCACTGCTTACATATTTTATGTGCTACTATGCAACAGGTAACATTAACAAAACTACACAACTAAGTCAACCACAAAACAAACAGGTTACTGTGAAAGCGATGTAGTTACTTGTAACGTGGCTGATGGTGGATGGGTGGAAGGGTAAGTAGATCAATCAGTCCTTAATGAAACCACAAAGCAGCCATGCATGGGCTATAGAAAGCCCCAAGTGCAATGCTGAAACTGCCATTAATCAGCCGACTACGCCAAGCAAAGATAATAACCACCACAAGTCACCACTATCATCACCAGACCACTTAAA
The DNA here is from genome assembly GCA_015106775.1 of Etroplus canarensis. Taxonomy (NCBI): domain Eukaryota; kingdom Metazoa; phylum Chordata; class Actinopteri; order Cichliformes; family Cichlidae; genus Etroplus; species Etroplus canarensis. The sequence goes on along the minus strand of VUQH01021865.1, from coordinate 35,770 downwards.
AAATGGGCATGGCAACACACAAGTCAGTCAGCAGCACCCCAATACCTAAAGATCTGCCTCCTCTTTTGAGAGCTAGAGCAGTAGCCCTCAGTGGAAAGTCTGTTGGGGTTAACATTAGGAGAAAATGCTAGAGTTACAGGACTGGACTGGAGAAAGGAGGAGGGTTTAGAAAAGGATGACATAAAGGGGTATGAGAGGTAGAGGTAGGTTCAGTCTAACTTTTACCCCCACCAGAAAAAAGGGAGAAAAATTAAAAGCACACAAAACAAAAACTCCACTGATAAAAAGCCTATCATTCCCCTTTCTCTCTCTGCATATTGTATCTAAATCTTTCAAGCTCAATGGTCAGGGTGCTTAGGGTTGGAATGATTTTAGCTGATTTATAAACTTAATTTATTTCTAGAAAAATGTCTTCTTCTACTCAAACTTTTCTCAAAAACATCATCACTCAAAGTAGGATTTAACATAAAACCCTAAAAAGATAACAAATCTGGTTTGGAGAAGTAAATATGGCAAATGAATAATTATCATTTACGTGATTTAAAAAAGATCAAATCACTTCTTAGAAATACATGTGTAATTTCTTACTTACAATCAAACTTCACACACAAAATCTGTGAGAATTCAGGCTCGTATAAGGATCAATTCATACAGAGAACTTTTGATATTTCATGGTGCTGTAGCTGCCTACCTTTCGTAACAGTCACCTAACAAAGAAACTACATTTTTAACAGTAGAGGTGGCAATGATAGAGTCTATGAATTAAAAACACTGAAGTCTTCAGTGAAATGCATCATCTTACCTGTTGTCATTGATGTATCCATTTTGAGAAGACTGTAAAAAAAAGGACACCTGCACATTATGAAATGCAGCATTCTTCATAGAACACTTAAGCAGAGTTTTGCATATAAAAAGAGGTTTACAGATTTTGGAATTATGCGTAGTTAGGATTAAATGTGTCATTTAAAGCAGTGGTTCCCAACTTGGGGTCATGAACTGCACAGAGATAGCAAAGTGAGTGTGGCCAAAACAAAAGTTGTACAAAACATAAGTGCTTTTTCAGTGTCTCTCTCATCCTTGGGCTCCAACTTCAGTGTCTTGTACTGCAGCCGACAGGCAGACTTTATAGTGTCTGCATTTTTTGGCTGGAGTGACCAAATGTCACCAGTTGTGGTACTATAGGAGACTGTCTGCAGGGTGAGAGACTCACTAAAAAGGCAGCATGCATTTCACTGTCGTAGACAGAGTGGGGGTTGGCAAATTAGTAGCAGCTAAAGATTCAGAATAAAATACTTGCATTCAGCTGTGACCTGAAGCTTACTTGCGCTCATCCTGGACATGAATGTCAAGGCAGTACTGGGCTTTTAATTTAATTTCTTTGAACTGATCCTCTAAGGAAGAATGATTATACTACATAAATCTTTATTAGGAAAAAAACAAGAATTTGGTGCACAAGTTTTAATTTATTTTTGGGTTGTCTGAAATCAACATAAGTAAAAATGAAGTGCTTTGAACTAGGCCAGTTTGCCTCTGCCTTAAATCAGACTCTGTGTGACCTTGACCTAGGACCCCACAATCTCAAATGTTATCAGATGTTCTACCCATCTTAGGTATTAACCACAAAGTTTGGTAAAGATCCAGCAAGTAAATCAGCTCCTGTGGTGGTAACAAGATTTACAATGGACAGACGGACAGACAACCCAGCAACCAAACAGCATAATGCCTCTACAACAGAGGCATAATTAAACTTACATCTGCTTAAGATTACCCAATCAGCAGTGCTGGAACTTAGGGATTTTAGATGCCTCTGTGACTTAATAAAGTATTCTGATTAAGACATTTTCTGACTGACAGCTTCTCTGCAGCAGCATAAAAAGGTGTTTTTGACAGCACTGACTGGATTGACCTACACAGTTTAAAAAGTTCAATGCTTATCTGAGAAAGAGAGACTGGGGACTTAGACAGTTAAGGACTACCTTTTGACACCATTTCTTACTAAGTGCAGATTCCAGGATCATCAGTTTAATCTGATAATTACATCCCAGTGACTTTAACAGTTACCTGGAAGTGTTTAACCAAGATCAATAAGTGGAAATCAGTCTGGACAGCCAAGAACAATCCAGGAATCACTCAGACAAGATAAAAAAAACAAAAACTGCTACAACACCAGTTTCACTGTTTACAGCAAAGCAATGAAGTAATCTATCCAACGTGGCAGTGGTTGCATCATGGACTGTTTTGCTGCCAGCAGAACTGGTATATTGCTTGAAGCAGGTGGAATAAAAGAAGACTATCTCAGACAATTACATCAAACATACATCAAAGCAGGATGTGGGAAGGAATAAACTGGTGAACATGAAGTCTTTCTGACCCTAACCCAATCAAAAATACATAGACTGTGCTTAAAAGCTGGGTTCGTCCTGAAAACCAAAAAAATCTAAGAAGATTGGTCAAATATCCAACAAATGACGACAGTAGCTTGTTGATGCCTAACAAAAGCATCCGGTCAAATGCAACTTGCAACCAAATATTGGGTGTACTTTGTGTGTCTCCGCTTGAGTAGTATTATTTATTAGTTATGATGATTTCAGAAAAATTTAACTAGATTAAAACATGCAAATAAATTCAAACTTGTGTACCAATCCCTCATCTCTATAGGTGTATTAAAGATATACTGTCTGGCCAAAAAAAGAATATTTCAATGAAATCACTACATACACAGTAAGTAAATAAATATTGGTGATATTGTGCTGATATTGTGGTGGGCTGCCACAATAAATCAGTGTATGATAAACCCTGGCCAAGCATACAATGGCAGCTGCCAATATACCCAGAAGTCCTGTCCAATTAAAGAAAATACCATTCAACTGTTTGCTACCCTACTAGGTTCAATACTTACTTCTCGGGCAAAAATCCGGTCTCGTACCCGCTGATATTCTTCCTCCCGCTCTTCAATGGACTTGCTACGCCGCCCGTCCTGCAGCGGCACACGGATCTAACATTTGGGGAGAGAATCACATTGGAAAATAATTAATCTTGCAATCAAATATGCAACCACATATAGTCACAGTTTGGTCAACCTACTGTCAAGAAAAGTAGCAGCAATGCACAAGATAACAATAGCATGTGTAGAAGAGCAGATGTCTGCTGTCAAAACAAGACAGCGGAATGAAAACTGTGCAAACTGAGTGTTTTGAGGGATGGAATTAGCGTGGGAAGTTTTAACACCACAAACGTGAGAGAACATAGAATCATACAGGGGAGTATGACAAATTTGTACAAGCCAAGAAAAGTGTCATAGCTTCAAACAAACACTGTTGAAATGAATAAAGCAGTGCGCTAAACTTGTTTGAGAGCACGACAAAGCAAGAAAAATTCATTTCAAGAGGTAAACTCTTATAATGTCGCTATAGTTGAAAAATAGAGTTTCAAAGCTTAATTGAAAATCTCATAAATATTTATGCATGCAAGGAACCAATTTCCTTTTGAAATAAATTGATAAAGTTTTGACTTTAATAGCTGACCCAAATAGTTCGTGTGTCTTGTGTCATTAAGTCTACATCAGACAAAAAAGTAGACAGATACAAGTTTTGCACTACAAAAACCTGCATTCCAGGTTAAACAGTTATGAGTGCCCCATTTACAACTAAGCTGCCACTTTATGATCACCAATGCCTGGAATTTGGTTAGTACTTTGTGTACCACTAACACTGCTCCTTAGGGCATCTGGCACAAAGGCTACATCAACAGAGCCTTTAAGTCCTATAACACTTCAGATGCACTTTCCTAGAAATGCAATTACACGCTGGGTCGATGCACACCAGCCATAAATGCTGGCAATGGTGTTGGCCATTTGCATGGGCTATGTTGTAGGCGCTACAAAGACTCACCTCGGAGGTATAAATTAAGCTTAAGTTATAAGCTGAAGCTACCACACTTTAGACTTATTTTAGTACATCACGTAATGTGCTGTTTTTATCTTAATGGATAAACTGTACGTGGACACTCATCAGTGCTAACTGGGACCAGCACCACACAAGCCTTGCCAGTTTGGAGACGCCCTAAACAAACGGTCTGGCCAACTCATGATAATAATATGGCCCTTGTGAAATTTGCTAGTCCTTACATCTTGCAGTCAAAATCTTAACAAGAACTGTTCATTAGCATCTAATACATCCCTGACCTTGGCATGAGCCATTGTTTCACTTTATATGTAAGTGGTCATAATGTTTGGCTCAGCTATTAGGAAGATTTTAATGTCTTACAAATTGAAAATATTAAACTGTATGAAACTGAGAAGATATGAAACATGACCAAATGGTAAGCAGTGGCAGTGATAGTGGTGTTTTAGAGAAAATACTGCAATCAAACAGTTTTCAGTTCTAATCTTAAATTCATCACCAGAGATTTAACAGCAGGAAAAGCATTTTGTATACAGGAACCATAAGATGTCAAATTAAGTAAATAGCCAACACCTATGTAGCTGTACAAAAAAAAGGACAGAGAAATTCAAGTGCTTGGACTAAAACACAGCCAAAATACAGTTTCAAACCTTGCTGATAACTCCAAGTTTAACAATGTACTGTAAGCATTGACCAAACCCTGTGTCCTGTCATATAACCATCAATGACATATCAAATTAGATTGCTTCGTAAAGTTGTTATTAAATCCATCTGTCCCTTTTCTTCTTTTTAAAGTAATCTCAATGGGGCCCATATCTAATAGATGTAACATGAGACCGCAAGATTGACGACCACTTTTAGATACAGACCCAAACTGTTTCTTTTAATATCACTTTCAAAGATTACATGAGAAAATCCTATGCAAGTTTGGTGCTAACCAATGACTTGACAAAACTAAAAAAAAAAAAGGTAGCTAAAGGAAGATGCCAGTAAGAGACAAAAGTAAGAGAAAGCATAATAAAAAAATTTAGGTAACTAGTGATAACAATCAGTGTACCTGATTATCATCTTTGTCCATGCTAGCATCATCTCTCTTAAGGATGAATTTCTTCTGGAAGTCCACGTTGCGTTCATCCTTGATGTGTTCAGAGAATCTTTGTTCTGGGCTGTAGAAAAAAAGTGGAGGGCAAAACGCATACTTTAAACATAAACTGTTTCCACACATGAACCTCTAAAGCTCCCAAGTCCTGTCTTGTGTATCCCATGTGTATCATAGTACGAGATTGTTTGCGTCAGTTGTGCTCTCGCAACTGGAAATACTCAGTTTGAGGAGAGCATGCATGACACAGGACACCAGCTGACCACTCACTATCTGTCCACTAGAGTCCACAGGTCTGTTATCTGCTCTCACATCCATGCAAATCAACTTAACTTAAAGACTATTTAATGCCTAATCTGGGCATTCGAGAACATAAAGTTTGACTCTATCGGACTTTATGTTATCAAATGCATTTCCACTGGGTAGGTTTCAGAAAAAGTTCAGGGCTGCTGTTGATGTTTGAAAACTGCTATACTAAAAACTAGACAAATTAAAATCTGGTTTCACTGGAGAAAAAAATAAATCAAAGTAAAAGCAAATATATTTACAAGGGCTTGAGAAAGGATTCAATACCTCTGAATTGGAGTATCAAATCTGCCCAGATTTACTTTGTCCACTTCTACTTCTAATGATTTGCCAATGTACCCCTGAACAAATCCTCACATTAATTCAGACAACTTTAACATATAAGGTGCACTTAATTCCAATCAATACCTCGAGGTGAATACTTTTTAATTCTAAACTCACATTTTTCTCAGTATAAACAATGATCTTATGGTGAACGGTACTTTATGAAATACCTTGGACACTTCCCTTGTTAGAAGCAAGGACTGCTATGGTAAAATCTATCTGATAACATTTTTGCCATTAAATTGGTGCGGTTAGTGTGTTTGTCTATCACTGGGTCTTCTTTTTATGGATATGATACACGTGGACAGGTAATATTGAAAAGAGAGCAGGGGAATATCTGGCAGCAAAGATTACACTGAGCAGGATGAATTTGTCTGCTGAGGGTATTTTTTCTCACATGGTATGCATTGTGTTGTATTGCGAGAGTAGAATACATCTTCCACCAATCTAAATGCCCTATTTTGAACTTACAAAGAAGTTTCACAAATCTGTCTGATAGTTTTTGGTTCCTATCTCCATGGGTCTCACCCTTTATGGTGGAACCAGATTTAACCAGTGGCGTTAATTCCACATTCTGACAAACTATACTAGTTAAAGTCTGAACCAAGGTCAGGAACTACACTCACATGCGTGTGTTGCCCGTCTTGTTGATGATGACAGCTTTTCCTGTCTGATCCACATTGTGGTCCATGCCAAAGTAGGCAGCCACGCGGTGCAGCAGCATACGGTGATAAGAAGTCATCTGTGGAAACTTCTTATACTGGTTACTGAAAGGCACAAAAAAGATTAAAAAAAAAAAGATGCATCTTATTTCAACACAGGATTTCAAATTATTGATAGCAAGGTTTTGTTCTCTCATGAATGCTAATGTTAATTTTCTAGTTATCTAGCGCATTTAAGAAATAAGGCCATGTTTCTTGTATCCATACATTTTGAAACACTAGAATAGACATGTCAATGGGTTCTGTGAACAACTCTTCATACCAATCTCTATTTTATAAAAATCACCTCTGGTTGCTCCTTTGTATTCCCCCAAGGGAATCACCACAGAAGATTGATCTACATTGGTAATTTGGTACAGTTTTTACACCAGATGCCCTTCCTGACGCAAGCCTCCCATGGAGGGAGGGGCTTGTTTCCCACCTAGACTTAAAACAGGGACCTTTTACTTGCATAGTAAATGTGTAAACTACTACACTAAATATTCTCTTTAAAAAGAAAAAACAGTGTTAAATGCACCAAGTGTACTTTCTGCAAGTTGAGTAATTCTTTGTGTTAGTTTAATTACAAAAACAAACTAATTAATTTTTACTGGACCGTCTTTTAGAAATGTTTCAAATTGTCTAATAAAAATTCTATTAACACAAATTTTGTTAGAGGGAAGCAGCCATAGCCAAACATATCAGGATAAAATAAGACAATTTATAATAGTTTAGAATACACATGCCAACTACATCTTTACGTAATTCTCTCATTAACTCAACAGAACTATAAATAATAAAGAATCAATGTGGGAGGGCTAAATTTAAATACATGTGAATGTTACGAAGAACACGGCTTACTTGTCGTCATTAATGAACTCCAGGATATCTTGTTCCAGTTTGAGCAGCATCATTCGATCCCTGGTGATCCAAAGGAGGAAAGAGTGTGAGGGAGAGAGAGATCAGAGAGGCGAGTTAGTCACTTAATACAGTAAGCATGCCACCACTGTGCCATATTAAAATTTTTCTGTTTTCCAGACTTTACCAGCATTTTTTTCTGTTGCGTTTATATTAGAATGAAACTATTTTCCCTTTTGGGGGATTAAAAATAAACTTGTATCAATAATTCATATACAAAAGCCCGTGTAGGATAAATGCCATGTTTCCAAAATTGCTAAATGACAGCACTGCAAGAAGCCACACTGACTAACACTGTAAATTAGCTCTCAGTGCATTATATATAGTTACACTTAAAAATAGACAATTTAAATGTAACCTTTGCCATAAAGTTTGTTAATATGTTTCCAGAGTTTGCTGAACCAAAACTCTTACTGTTTGAACTATATATTAAAAAATATTAAAATGATTATAATTATGAATTCATATAAACTGAAAGCGCTGGCCCACTTAGTTAATTTACTGTTGGGCTTTTCTTATTGCTAACATTTTTATTAGCTATTTTTTGATGACAAGCGCTTACCTGGGATTGTTTTTCAGTGTGTTGACCAGAAACTCATGAACGTCGATGCCCGTGGAGTCAGTATATTCCTGACTGGAATCTATCAAAAAGAAAACAGGAGTAATTAGGCAGATGGCATAGAGAACAGTTTAATAGAAAGAGTCACTTTCATAAGTGAGACAGAAAAAGCTAAAGCAGAATGCTGCTAAGCATAGCTCCTAAAATGGCACCCTAACAGATCACCAGCAACATTCAAGATTGCTCAGAAACAGTGAATGGCTAAAAGAAGCAAATAGCATGAGACACCAACTAGCTGTTTTCCTGTGTTCTGCAAATACACACAGATGCACACACACTCTTCAGAGAATAATATTCTATTTTCCACTATGCTAGACAGAACACAAGCCATTTTATCTCTGCTGAGAGCAGCAGAGAGAGCAAGGTAAGCAATTAGAAAATAAAGAGGGAGATATCCCCTAATCTTAAAAGAAAACAGGTTGTCATCGTATTCATTTGGACATTAAAATGTACTAATTTAGTACACCAATACTTGATATGGTTATTTACCATTTGCATACTAATTTTAAAACTCTTGTACAAAACAAAGTATAAAAGCAAAATATTGACAATGAATTGATATTGGCAAAGGTACTACTCAGGAAAGACAGGCTACAAAATAAATTAGGCACTAAACTTGCATCTTACCACGTGACAGCATCTTTCGGGGAGCCTTGTCCTTTTTCTCCTTCTCTTCATTTTCATACTCGTCCTTTGAGGACTTCTCCTCCTCTTTGTCTGACGGACAGCTGATGTGAAGCTGGATGATATCCTAGAAAAACACATTCCATTACTCTAAGAATAGATCGTGTTTTAACCAATTTTGTTTTTCTTTTGCCCCCCACAAAACCAGTGTTGCATATATCAAAATAGTCCAACTGCAGGTTACAGACTGAGGTTTTTGTCAGTGATTATGGTTAGAGCAAGAAAAAGTACCGATTCTGGAGTTCCATCGTTGAAGAACAGACCAGAGGATTCTTCACATACTGCCAGACTCCGTACCAGCTTCAGTTTAGAATTTGACTGAAAGAGTATCACATATATAATGTCTATAAGGCTAACTGAATTATTTTTTTTTTGTTTATTTTAAGATTTTCACATTTTACAGAAATGGCGCAAATCACATTAAACCAGATCTTTTGTCTGCATGCACACAAATATTTTGTTTCCAGCTATACGTCTGATCACTGTAATTTTAAAAACAGGTTCTTAAGTCACTTAGCACTGACCTATAAATCTTTCAAGCATAAAAAAGCACCCCGTACCATGTCTACACTTAATGGACAACTTAGCAAAGTTGTTACGAGCAGCTGTCAGAAAAATACATAATCTGTCCCCACTTTTTGAGTTGAATCTATGAAAAATACCAAAGATAACAGGCACAAAATAGTATTTTTCCACCAAAAAAGTGATTCCCAAAGAGCTATTAGTCAAAAACTTGGCATACCTATGCATGTACTGCATGTATGCACAGTATGTCCTTAAAAATGTGAGAAAAATGGACAAGTAGAAGACAAAAGAAGTGGCAACCCTAAACAAAGCTATCTGCAGCAGATGAGCAGCATCTGAAGATCATGTCCTTAAGACAAAGGGGGGAGGAAAAAAAAAAAAAAAAATCAAGCAAAGACCTGTCACAGGACCTGAGAAATGCATCCGTCCCTTTAGTTGATTCATATACTGTTCAAAGCCTCGTCAGAAACCACCTCAATGGTCCTAGTGGAAGCCATTTTTAAGGACGGGAAAAGGCAAAAAAGGCTGCAATATGCCAAATAAAGAAAAGCTGGCCTGAAAATCAACGGCAGATCTTACAGAGTGATAAACCAAAATTTGAAAATATACAAATATAATATCACAAATATATACTGAGAAGGACAGGAGTGAGTGTCTGCAGCCATCAGTGTTTGGTTCTGCATTTCAGCCAGTGTTGACGGGGACCTTGTCAAACTCAATGGAATTATGAATGCAAAAAAATATCACCCAATTTTGATCCACCGTACAATAAAATATACCTTTAGCTGCTTCCTTAAGTTTCATCCAAGGAATTGGCACAGCGGATTACTCTACATTGGTAATTTGGCAGGTGTTTTACATCCGAAGCCCTTCCTGACACATTCCTCCATGGTGAGAGGGACTTGTGTCCCCACCTGGAGTCGAACCAGGGACCTTTCAGTTGTAATGTATAATGTATTTTGTAAACCACTGAAAGGCATCCGATTTGCAATAGCTTAATTTTCAGCATGGCAATGATCCCAAACACACTGCCAGTGCAGTAAAAGCCTACCTAGATTAAAAAAAAAAACAACAATGGAAAAACTATCAGCCATCGATTGGCCCTCCCAGATTCTGGGCCTCAACATTACTGAAACAGTGAGAGAACAGAACAAAAGTCTGCCAACATCCAAAGAAGAGTTTTGGAATGTCCTTCAAGAAACCTGGATAAGTATTTCTGAAGACTACTTAAAAAAATTACAAAAAAGCTTACCTAAGAGAGTTCAGGCTGTGTTGGAGAATAAAAGTGGTCATACCAAATATTTACTGTATTTCGATTTATTTTTGCATGTTCAACTAAACTGCCAAATCCATTTTGCATCAATTTTCCTTAGAAAATATAAAGAAATGAGGGGTTGCTCAAAACAAGATGCCACACTAAAAACCAGATAGTCATTTTGTTCTCATTTGTCACATAAATAAATACATATGTGACTACAAATCCCTTACCTTGGCCCTTTTCCTGCCATGGCTATGGTTAGAAGCCCTCTTCTGCAAGAAGAATTTGTTAAGTTTAGTCATTTCAATAATTCACCAACAATTCCTTTAACAACAGAAAATAAATAGTGTGCAGAAAACCTAAATTTGAAAAGAGTAAATAAACTTGTGGTTAAGATACAGGTGTGCATTCATGAATTTAAACATCTCCTATGAAACTATTCCTAAAAAATACAGTAAAAATAAGAGTGGATGTGTCATATATGTGAGGTTTTAATGTTACCGGCAGATAAGGAATCAGATTTATTTTGTGTTATTGTTCAAATCCATTTGACAATGCAAGGTATGCCACTCACTAGGGATGCCACTCAAAAAAACAGTAGCGGTGTCTTTTAGTTTTTGCTTTGTTCTCTTTGTCTTTGATCTCAGTGCAAAGGACACAGGAAAGAATTTGATTATTTGATAATATATTACTCAAAGACAACAATGCTCATTGAGAACAACAAAGTATTTGCCAGAAAGGAGAACAGCAGAAA